>JAWQFJ010002326.1:0-30000 GCA_034096865.1 Theodoxus fluviatilis
TTTCATGTCACAATGAGACAGAGGACCAATTAAGCAATAATTTTTTTCTTTCATTCTTTATTCCTACACACACACACCCCACCCCCCCCCATGTGTGTGTGTGTGTGTGCGCGCGTGCGCGTGCGTGCCCGTGCTGGCGCTTGCACGACTGCACTTCATGTGTGAGTGAGTGAGGAGTAAGGGAAGAGCATTTCATTCGATGCCTTCAAAGTAAATATTGGTGTCTTTGTCTTAAGCTTCATTTTGTGTCCGTGGAGAACACACACACACACACACACACACACACACACACACACACACACACACAGAGCAGGGTTATCTCCCGCTTTTACCCACAATTCAACCTCCTTTCAAGACGGGAAAAGGTTGGTGGTGTGCGACCGGCGACGCGATCTTGGATTTCTTGCTATTTTCTGGGCGACCAAATCGTATGTTTGAGTGTTTGTGAGGGTATTTTCGTCAATCGATGGTACATATTGATTGTATTCAGTAGCTGTCTACTTTTTGTATGCTGTAGGATCTTTATTTCACGAGTTTGTTTTTGTGACGTGGCGGTAGTGCACCGGTACAGACTCGATGAGATCTGTGACACCTCGTCTGCTAATGCTACTGGCTCTTTGCCTCGTGTCTTAAGCCGACCTTATTATTTCTCAGCAACAGTTGACGATTGTTGTGTTTCTTTCAAGGAGTTTATTTTCCACCATGTTTATATCATTTTCCCTTTTATTTTAATGAGCACGTGCTTGGTCCTTGGACTTTTTTTTAATACATCGACCATCATCATGCTGACATGCTGGTGGTGAGACTGAGAGTAGTACTACTGATACCAGCAGGCAGCAAAGGCTGCGTGCCATAGATATATCATTGTTAATAGCACGACACGATTTGAGTGTTCTGTCAATGTTGAAGAGAATAATGGTTTTCTTAAGAAAATGCTACGTGCAGTAATGTTTAAAACGGTGTATTTTGGCAATTTTTGGCCTCAATTTTCTCCTCCACACTCCGGTAGCACTAGCAACGTCAGAAGTGAAGAGAGTTGGATTAATGGCTAGCTTAGGCCTTAGCAGATGGGAACACCAGAGTGGATCGTATGGACATTTGCAGTTACTACACAATTTTAGCACACTGGTAATAAATTGTTACACTGTATTTTAAGTTCGCAGGCTTTAGAAGATAACAATAAATAAGAAAAAAACCCACGACTAACACCAAAATCAAAGACTTTCGGGCACACGTCCTTCTTCAGTGAAAATAGATAAGATGAACGATGTAGGACCACAAAAATGATGTCTAGGCTTTAGAAGATAGAAATATTTGTTATTCTGAAGACCACTTCTGCAAGTTTTGGGTTTTTACTCCAATTTTTATCATTCTTGCTGCATTTTCACTCAGTTGGTAGCTTCAGATTAGCAACCAATATTTTTTACTTCTTTATCATCGTCTAGGCACATACTGATAATTGATATGGTTATTTGTTCCCACTGCTCAGATGATTGAAGATTTCAAAAAGTTGTAGATAATGTCAGCATTGGTATCAGTAGTGCCGTGTAAGATATACATTCATTCTAAAGGTGGGTCACTAGACATAAAAGCATATCTGAAAACCTCACATGCTTTTCACTATATTTCAGTCATTGTCTGCTTGTTTACCACTTCTTTTGCTCTGATCTAATCACTCCTCCTTACCATTTGATGATATCAGTGAGCAGTTGATTACTGTATGAGGGCTTACTTTTTGCCACAATGTAATGCCTGGCCACAACTGCTGGCTCTGGTTGCAGATGAAGCTGTGGGTGGCTGCTCTGCTGCTGTGCTTCTCCTGCTACTCAGTGCAGGGGGAGGAGGAGAAGGATGCCAGGCTTCTGGCCTCCAAGAACATCCTCAACCAGTACATGGTGGAGGACAAGGACCTGACTGTGGAATACAAGATTTACAATGTGGGGGGAAGGTCAGTGCCAGGCAGATATTTATCCTCAGTGCATTATGTTTAAAAATTATATTTGGTCCCTATAAACCTGTATGTTTAGTTCAGTTCTGTAATTAAATAAGTTATGTGGCATCCTGTGTCTAGTTCAGTATGATAGGACTGAAAAAGCCAACAATTGTATTGAATGGGATGTGAAATGTGTCATCACCACAGCACAGTTAATCATGTATGATTAACACAAGAAAATCAGTGAAGTGAATTATGCTGCAGTGTAAAGTTTTAAAATTCATGAAGTCTCTTATGTCTGGGTCTCATGTCTATCATGAAGTTAATTAAGGAAATTAGGACAAGAACTGTGCAGTGGAGCCCTTGCAGACTAGAACATGTAAGTCTAGTGTGCTATTCAAGGGTGGTCTTTCAGTCAATAGAGGGTTGACAAGAAATGCAGATAGCTCACTGATCAGTCTCATGCAGAAACTTTATTTAATAGAATGTGTGTGAAATAGCCATTGTAATTGATAGCAATGTATGTGAAATGTGGTCTTCAATGTGTATGTTTAGATATGTGCGTGTCAGTTTGTGTGTGTATGTGTGTCAGTTTGTAATTGTATGCATGTGTTTGCATGTGTGTGCCTGTGATTTTTTTTTGTGTCTGTGTACTTGTATGTGTGTGTTTGTATGTGTGTTTGTACATTCACGAATGCCCTTGAACAAACACATTGATTATGATTTACATTATTCCATATTGAATACAATGGCAGCCTCTGTTAGGCAACATGTTCTGTATAGATCTACCAGTCTAGAGAGGGGCGCCTTTCATCTTGCACTTACTTGTGTTTCAGTGCTGCAATGAATGTACAACTGAAAGACAGCAGTTTTCCATCGTCTGACTTCTCTGTGCTGCACGGAAGCTTGGAAGTCACTTGGGAGCGCATTGCACCGTATCCTTGAGTCACCTTGCTGTGAACTGGTGATTCTGGCACTCATTGCTGTACGTAGAGACATTTAAATTGGCATCCCCTGGAAGATGAGTCCAACCTTATAGCGGCATGTTAAAGATGTTTTGAGTCATAGATGAACTATATTTTCAATACAAGTTTGAGAAGAGATGCAAAAACTCTCATTTACACTGCTGGGTACCCTCTCTACTTCTTAACCTTTAGAGCGCCGCCAATTTTTGTCATTGCTTTACCCCAGAGCCACAAATTTTATAATGTGTGGTCAAATTCGACACCATGTTTACTTAAAAAATCATAATTTATTACCTATTCAAGCTTTGAAGTAGATGTTTGGAGGGTGAGTAGAAAAATGGATGGCCTACATGGTACAATTAATGAAAATGCCATAGAATGTTTTTTTTTCAGCTGCTAAAAAGTCTTGGAACACAGACAACAACAAAAAACAAACAAATTCACTGTGTTTTCCTACACTGCTCTATTTATTTAAGAATACAACAGCTTTTGATGAAAATGCAAAAGTGCATAGAGTCTCCAAGTAATGGAGATACAGGCAGGTTTCACGGTATTGCATACTGCAGTTTCCCTCTACACCCAATCATTCATAAAAAATAAAAAGTCAACCAGGGGCCCAAAAACAGTTTGCACAAAGAGTTCAACTTTATTTCTACCCAAGTACTCCTTCTACCAGTACTCGCATAGCGTAAACCCAGCCACTGATCTCGAAGGCCATACGCAGTTAGCGCATGCTGCGAGCTGTGCTATTTTTAGCGCGCACTAATTTCATGTAGGGCTGCTTCTCTCTATGTGTCGATAGAGACGATCTGTTTTCAAAAGATCCGACACGTAGCATGCATTAGATATACTGTTTATATCATATTAAAGACAATTAAATGATGAATTATCACATATAAACTAATTTAGACGAATAAGAAAATGTAGAAAGCCTGCACTATTTTCTTTAGCGCACGCTGACAAACCGGATGCGTGCACTGTTCTTCCTGTTTTCATTCAAAATTTCAGTAGAAGTACACGNNNGCATGTCCTGAGAGAAGTAGTCCTTGTTTCTACCTAAAACAGTAAAAAAATGTATATGAACATACTTATTTCCAAAGTTATTGATCTTCAAAGACCCTATATCCTGAAACCACAAAAAATGCTTTTACAACTTCAGTGCATCATAACTGCTACAAAATGTTGTTTGGAAGCAACCAATGACAATCATCTTTAACATACACTATGTACACCTTAAGAAAAGTAATAAACTTGCAATAAAAGTGACAACATTGATCAGAAGGATGGTTGACAGATAAATGATGCTAAATTTAGAATAATTCTGTCTTTACCGTTTCCTGTAGACCTCAGGAGTCATCACTAGATAAAGAAATCATTCTAAAATTGAAAACCAAACATCTATAAATCATATCCACATAACAGATAGATATTTGACTCAATCACAATGACATGGGTGGACTCAAACGAAACCCCCCCCCCCCCCCCCCCCCCAAATTCAAAAACAGGGTCAAACTCGCAGTTACTTGCTTCAAGGAAAACAATCCCAAATTTTTTCAATTTCAGTATGTACAACCTAACTTATGGCCATAAAAAAGCAATCAGAAATGCATACATGCAAGCTTTAAGGGGGCACACAGCCTTTGCTACTTCGTAAAAGAAATCATCAAAAATCAAGTTTTGAGTTTAACACAAATGAAGTCTGGAGAGTCTCCACAACACTTTTGCATTGTAAATTTAAAAAACAAACATCTACAACTAATTTACCAAAAGTGTGTGTGCGTGCGTGCGTGCGTGCATGCGTGTGTGAGTGAGAGATCGAGAGAGAGAGAGAGAGAGAAGAGAGAGAGAGAGAGAGAAGAGAGAGAGAGAGGGAGAGAGAGAGACGGAAATCTGTTAGCGTGTGTCGCTGTGTTGATCGTGTGGTGGTTGAACGTTGCTGACATATGTACAGCAAAACTCAAAAAGGCACTAAAAACGGTGAAACGTGTTTCTGCGATGCTCTGTTTTGAGGTAGGGGTAGTGAAATCAGCGTACTCAGCACCTGCGTAGTACTCTTGACCCAACACCCCCTGCGAGAGCATTCCAAACTGCTGAGCAGCGGGTTGAGAGACAACGGCATTCTAAAAATAGCTTGAGCGAGAGGGGTGCTGCAACAGTGGACTAGCCCAATCTGTTCGCGTGTGTCGCTGTTTCGATCGTGTGGTTGTTGATCGTTGCTGACAGATACAGCAAAACTCGACCAAAAGGCACTAAAAACGGTGAAACGTGTTTCTCTCTGCGATGTGTCTCGTTCTCTTTTATTTTCAAACGATCTCGCGTGCTTGTTCGTCACGTACGGTAAAATACTTGGAAATTTTCGAAATAAACTGAAGGCTGCTGATCGTTGCGTCACCTGACAGACGCTGGTCAGAGATCGAAGAAAATGCTTCCTTTTTGCGACTTTTTAATTCTGTTGCTGAAATAACGACTTTCCGATGCAGATTATCCATGAAATAACACCAACAAGCAAAAAGAAAAAAGAAAAAAGGGCATCCGATATGTAAAAATAGGTCCGCTTTGCAGGGAAGGCACGTGGTTTTTTCCTGACAGACAACTTCTGCAGACCGGCGAAAATTTTCCATTGGGGCTTTTAACGTTCTAATTCATTTTTATTTTTCATTTTGTTGATTCAGAGACTTAAATTGTGTATAGCTGGATTGAAAAACACATTTGTTATTAAATTTGGGTGTTGTTTTCGTGTCTGCACTCAAACTTCGAAATGAGGTCATGACACAGAAAGGAAATGCCGTCTGTCAAGATCCACACGATCGCTTTAAAAAAAAAGCTCTCGCAAGCACATGCTCAAACAATTTTTTTTTTCATTTTAAAATTTGTATTTCAATTATTACTCTGATGCGTGCACAACAGAAAAAATAATGAAAATCAACACAGTAAACAAGTAATTTGAACACAAAGTTTACACACATCCAAGAGCTCAGTTATCGTGAAACCTGCCTACATCTGAAAATGTTTTAGGGTAAAACTAAAACAAAACAAAAAATCCTACAATTACTTATGCTAGGAAAGTCAGCCGAGTCATTTTCATCTGAATCAAGCTTCCGCTCAGGACTCTCGATGTACAGACCACAACACATCGCCATCGGTCGAAGCACTGTGTTTTCCTACACTGCTCTATTGATTCAAGAATACAACAGCTTTTGATTACTTGGAAATACATCTGAAAATGTTTTAGGGTTAAACAAAACATCCTATAATTACTTACGCTAGGGAAGTCAGTCGAGTCATTTTCATCTGAATCAATCTTCCGCTCCTCCTGTTGATCTACAGACCACAACACATCGATCGATTGAAGCACGTGCTTGCGCTCTATCATTTATGATATATATATCTCCCATCACATCAATGTCAGTAAAGCCTTCGAATTCATATTCTGAGAGTCAGAATCGAAAAATAACTCCACAAGCGCTTCAACTTCTTCGTCAGTTGCCATACTGGCAAAGAAAAAAGTCCCGTTCACAAACGACGAAGACGAACTTCGTGAAAACATTTGCAGAAAATTTGCCGCACGTTATCTCGATCGCCAAATTGGCAGATCTCGTTGCCACGTGATCACTGCACATGACTGTGATATTTTTAGAACAGCATGACACGAAGGCAGCGTTAGGCAAGTCAACAGAGCACGTCACTATCGCTCTGCGAACTGATGCGCCGGCGGACGTCTGGGGAATGTACGCTGTGGCGCATCAAGGCGTCGGCGACGCTCTAAAGGTTAAGCGTCTTCAGTATGTGCACACACCTTTTCATATTCTGTTTTAATGTAATTATTTTCTAATGCAGTGTGCTTTGAAACGATGAATTCAGTCTAAAGATTCACTCATTCATGCATTTGAATTTCAACTTATGAATTTCTGCCTTGAGAACAAGGTCACTAAAAGGGGTATGCTGGAAGAGATACATTCCAAATCAATAAATCAGTATACTGAGGTGTATGGTCCCCCAGCTGGGTTCGGGGTAAGAATTGACCCACCGCGTCTCCCTACGCGATTCGTAAGAGGCGAATAACTAGGGACACCGTGACTTGCTTTGCGCTTACTCTAAACTGATCTAGTGATGTTCGTGCTTAACCCTTTCCATGCCAGCTCCGTCATTATATTATGCAACTGCCAGTGCCAGGGAATTTCAGTAAAAATTATGTAAAACAACACTGAGTTCAGGAGAAAAATCATATCACAATTTCAGTGCAAAACAACGCCATAAAACCCATATTTCTTTGAAAGCACAGACAATCAGGAACACAACAAACACAATGACATGATTTTTAGAGACTTTATTTCTTTAATCAAGCTTGAATAAAATAAAATATACCAATGCCTTAAAAAAAATGTATTATGATTTCTTGTACATCTTCATAATATACTCAACAACAACAAAAATATATATATTTCTGATTTGTTTTTCAGATTGTAAAACTATGTCTCAAATGTCTCATAATCTTTTTTCTTACAAAATATTTATGAAACTAAATACTGAAAATTATTGAACATACTATATCAATAGTACGAAGACAGATACAAACTGTAACACCTACAGCAATTACTGTAGATAAAGTCATGGAAAATTGCTACTATCATGCCAGCAAAATGCAAGAAGGAACTACTGTATTCACACTAGAATAAAAAGGCTTGTAGGATACTTTCTCTTCAGCCTTCAGGTAGTAACAATGCTATCTACAAAATGATGAAAATGAGGAATTCACATGTACACACTTTCAAAGTCATGCATGATTGCTATGAATACTATCATGCCAGGCAAATTCAAGAAGAAACAACTGCAGTAATTATTATGATCTGTGAAGGAAAGAATTGTAATATTTTGTTATACATGTATGCATCTCAATGAAAAGTCAGTTCAAGTGAGCAGTCCAGTATTTCAGCTTGAAGCATGAAGCAGGGTAGAATCCAAGCTAATCAGGACAGTCTGGCCACAAGCTGTAGTCAAAGGGCTGAAAGTTCGCTGACTTTGATCCCGGCATGTCCTGAAAACTGAGGAATTTGAGGTGACTCACGATTTCTTCTTCTTACTGCCCGTCGACCCTAGCAGGGTATGGGCCGCCAACCACAGCCCTCCACAGTCCTCTGTCCTGGGCCATCCTCTCCATCCAGGTGTATGTATGTATGTATGTATAATGTATTTATATTGCGCGCACTTCCAGCCCAAAGGCTGCTCAGTGGCGCATGCACACACTAAAAAAATGTCACGAATTTTCCATAGTTCGAGGATGTCTCTAGTAGGGGTCGACTAGGATCCCCTAGTCAGCAAGACGAGCTTGGCAGAAAAGGCACGTCTTGAGGCTTCCTCTGAAATTCTTCTGCTTTGGCTCCTGACGCAACGCCTCTGGCAGTTGATTCCATAGGACTGGTGCAGCCCATCTTAGTGGTGGCAGCCTGAAGGTCACGCTGCCAGGTGTTTCTTGGACAGTCGGCTTTGTGGCTTCCTCTCGGCTTTCACCACACAGCGTCATAGGTCTTCGCGATGAAGAACCTTCCTCTCCCAGGATAAAAGTGTCTGTTTCTTCTGTTGCTGGCGTTTCTGTAGCAAGCTCTTTTTTACAGGGTGGGTGGGGTTGCTAGCCCCACGCCCAACTCTCCTCCTTTTGCAGCCGGGCTTGAGACCGTCCTTGGCGGAGTTGACTCATGATTTGGGGGAAGGAAATCTCCCTCAAAGCGGGATTGTCTAGGCTGAGGACTGCAGATCACTACCCTCCCACGACGCTGTCCTCGACCACAGCACGTGCGTGAAGAGTTTGACCACGCCTCCGTGGTGCTCAACGAGAAGATGCAGGGGTCAATACCCGACAAGAGGAGGGATAAGGCTATCCTCGATCACGGGGAGATAATGGTTCATCGTCCGAACTCATTTCAGAGTCAGAAGCAGCAGCAGAAAGGCCAGACGCTGCCACTGCAGGTTGTTCCACAATCTCGGATCATCACTCGAGTGCAAAGTTTGAGATCATCATCGTCACTGACCTGATCATAGGAATCTGTTGACTCTAAATCGCTAAGTCTTCCTCCTCTGCTTCACCAGCCTCTGCTAACCGAGCAGGCGATACTTGACCACGCTTCATGCCTTTGCTTGTAGACGGTGTGAGCGCTGCCATTGTTTACAACTGCGCATGATAACTGCGCACTTGCCTGAAGTGGGGTGACCTCAGTTTGACGCTCCCCTCAGCCAAAATACACTCTGCAGCTATGATCAGACTGTAGCAAATCCTAGCGTTTGCCTAGGGTAAGCGTTCCTGTTCATTTCGTCATCAAAAGCTGAACACAGGGGTATCTACAAATAACAGAATCTCGGTGACTGAATACTCGGTCATAAGGGCACTATAAAGGGCGTAATCGCGTGACCAAATATTCGGTCATAAGGGCACGGAACGGGTTAATGGCCTTACATAGCCTACAAAGACTGATAAGCCATAAAACTAACTCCATCCATCCATCCATCCATCCATCCATCCATCCATCCATCCATCTGAGGTGTATGGTCAAAAGGCCTATTTGCCACTCCATGAAAGATGGATTTTCCATATCCTGAGTAGGAAACAAAACTTAAGCCAGAAAATGTTTGTAAAGGCTTGTTACATTGGAGGTTTCTTTTTTTGTTTTCCCACTTTCTTGGATTTTCAAATACTTATTTTAGTTTTGCCATTGGTTGTGAAACATATGTGTCCTTGACTGAGGCAGTGGCTCCAATGTGACACATGCTGCCATCTTGAGGCCTCTCAAGTCTGGCTTCTACAACTTCACCTCAGCTGAGCTTTTCTACCTGCCTCGGGATAACAGCAAGGACGTCCAGGTACACTCTACAGTAGAATGCAGTGATCTGTGTCTATGTTTCTTTGTTTTACTCAGATTTTTCCAGTGTTGGTGTGCAAGCTGACATGTTTGTAATCATGGGAAGTCTTGACTTGGATGAGATACAACATTTTGATAGTGTAGTGACCATCCTACTTGTAAACGAGTGAGATAAGGGAAATGTAAATCATCAAATATTGAAACATTCAGGGACTATATAATTACTGATACTGACATTTAAGGATAGATGTAAACATTTCTGCTAGGTTTTCGCAGAAAATTTATGCTTTCAATACTTTAGAATGGCGCTTACAAGAGTTCTTCATGAATTAACAGTTGTGGTGGTGGTTGTGTTTGCATTGCAACTGAACATGGATTGCATTGCAGGTTGGCTACACCACAGCTCCTGGAGAGGGTGGCGTGGTTAACAAGAAGGAGTTCGACAGGCGATTCTCCCCCCACGTGGTAAGGCTTTTCCACTCCACATTGCAGATGCATGATGAAGTTGTAATGTTTAAGGCAGATGAAATGACATGGCAAGGACGTTTTAAGTGGTTGAACACCTTGGTAGGGAAAGCCTCGCTGATGTCCACAGCAGTTGGAAGGGTGCTGTGCAACAAGGCATCAGGAGGGATGAAGTTGAGAGGAACCTTGGATTGGAGGAGATGGAGATGGAGCAGACTGCAGCTTCCTCTTGGCCCTCAGAGTTTTGTCTGTGGAGGGTGCAGCCAAGACTGCCAAGCCAGAGGCAGACTCCTTAGCCACCCCAGATGCTGTCCTCAAGCCATCTGACCTGACAAGGCTTTATCATTGTTTTTTCTGATAGATGGCTGCCAATTACTACTAGAGGTGCTTTGTCAAGTTCAGACTTAATGATTTAATCAGATTATGATAGTCTTGTGAATGATTTCTGTTAAGAGTGAGCAAGATAAAAACAAAGAAAGGAAAATAGTTGTGCATGTTCCTGTGAATCAAAAAGTCCCAAGTTAATAGATATACTGTTGATTGTCTCCGAGATTATATGATCATTGCAACAGCGGTTTGTTGAATACTGATGCCAGAGCATTATTTATTGTTTGTGGTTGTGAGGAAGGAGATCTACTAGCAAAGCATTGAATTTTTCTTGCATCTTTGAGTACTGAAGCATTGTTTATTGATGCATTATTGTTGACTGATGCATTGTTTATTGTTTACTGATGCATTGTTTATTGTTTACTATGCATGTTCCCCCTGTGGGTTCGGGGTAAGAATAGACCCACCTCGTCTCCCTACGCAATTCGTAAAAGGCGAATAACTAGGGACACCGTGACTTGATTTGCTTTAACTCTAAACTGTTACACTTACAATGATTTTTGTGCTTAGTGGCCTTAAATAGCCTACAAAGGCTGATAGGCCGTAAAACGCTATCCATCCATCCATACTAGGCATTTATTGTTTCCTATGCATTTATTGTTTATTATGCATTTATTGTTTACTATGCATTGTTTATTGTTTACTATGCATTTATTGTTTCCTATGCATTTATTGTTTATTATGCATTTATTGTTTACTATGCATTGTTTATTGTTTACTATGCTTTGTTTGCTGTTGACAGCTGGACTGGCTGGTGTTTGCTGTGATGACGGTTCCCTGCCTGGCCATCCCCTACCTGCTGTGGTTCAGCAGCAAGAGTCGCTACAGCCCCAACAAAGCCAAGAAATCTTAGTCACAGTCTATAGCCATCAAAAAGCATTGTTTTGTTTATTACTATTCCATTTTTGTTTAAATGAAATAAAAGAAAACAACTTTTTATTTACACTACCTTGTTGATGAGTGAGTCTGTTATTATAGTGTGAAGTCAAAAGAATAAAATAGCTGCAGTTATGGTAACCAAAAAGAGGGTCAGTAGGTCAGCCTGAACTTAAAATTTAAAAAAAAATTGTTTTAGAAGAGGTCAGATTAAACATGGGTCATATTTTTCTTTTGCTGAAAACACTTTTTTTACACACACATAGTGGATTCACAGAGTGCTCATAGGGCAGGGAAAATGGGGTGGCAAACAGTTTGTTGTTTATGGTCAAATTTTATTCTTTCTTTTTCTTTTCAGCGTGATAGAAAAAGTTGAGGGTTGGCAAGAAAAAATAGGGTTGGTCGGGTTATGTTGTGAATTACATTTTTTTGGCACATAAATAATTAAATTCTGTGTTTCTTTCACTAAATTATGGAGACTGCTTCATCACCGAGATATTTTAGGTGCAGGACAGAATAGCTAGTGCATTTTCTCACAGCTGAAACCCTGCATGGCACAGAAAAGGTTTTGGAATCGCAGGCAGGGACTGTACTGTCACCTCCAAGTGAGCATCCAAGGACTAGCCACAGCACTGCTGTCATCCTTGACAAATACTATCTACATTGTGGATCTATGGACATGATCATGATATTATGTACTTGTGCCAAAACAATCTAAGATGCTGGCACATGGCACTTCACAAAAACGTATACATACATATCTCTTCTCCTATATGCCCCCTGTGAGTTCGGGGTACGAATTGACCCACAATGTTCCCTATGCAAAGCGTAAGAGACAAGTAACAAGGGACATTGTGACTTGATTTGCACTTATTCTGAAGAGTTTCATTGATATCATGCTTAATGGCCGTACATTGCTTACAATGGCTGATAGGCCGTAAAACTCGATCCATCCATCTACTCTTGATTGTTACTAGAGTAACATGGCCATAGCTGTTTGGTGCTCCCCAAATCAGCTGGAGCCCCCGGCTGCTGGGTCTTTGGGGCCTGCTCCAGTAGAGGCCTTTGAAAACTTCAACACTGTCTGTACTTGTAGTAATGATTTTATATACACAATGCCAAACAATGCAAGTTTGTGGCTCAGAGCACTTCACAAAAACAGTTATACTTCCTTTAGATTTTAGAAATGTTGGCACCTAAGCTTGGCACACTGGGGGACTTGTATCACATCCATTTCTTAAGGTTGATATACAAAGCTTATGCTTGAATGTGGAGGAATGCGCCACCAGGGAAGATGTTAATACTTCATATCTTTTTTGTGTATGTGTGGGATAGGTGCACAGTGGTAGGCTTGGTGTGAATATTTAACATGGGTTATTCAGCAGCAAACTGCAAGTAAGCCTATGTCAAGTACCTCAGAGCTAGGAAATGTTCTTGTTTGCAAGCATGTTGCTCAAGTACCTCAGAGCTAGGAAATGTTCTTGTTTGCAAGCATGTTGCTCAAGTACCTCAGAGCTAGGAAATGTTCTTGTTTGCAAGCATGTTGCTCAAGTACCTCAGAGCTAGGAAATGTTCTTGTTTGCAAGCATGTTGCTCAAGCCAGCAGAACCTTTTTTTTTTAAGTTCACCATTTTAAAGTTCGGGTGACCATCTTTTCAAATGTATGTGCAGTTTGTTGTTCCGAAATTCTATTCGTTTTTCAATATCTTCTGTGGCTTGTAGGACTTTTCTAAAAGTATCTATACTAATTTTGTAGTCAAGACATTTAGCATTAAAAATATATTGTTTGGCACTTAATATTATAAGATTTCCAACGTAGTTAGACATAGTATCTCCAAAGAATATCATTTTTGACTCACATGCAAAGCAAAAGTGAGTCTATGTACTCACCCGTGTCGTCCGTCCGGGCGTCCTGTCGTCCGTGAAAAACTTTAACGTAGGATTTTTCTCGGAGACTATTAAGTCTATCAACACCCAATTTGGCATGATGGTGTATGATGACAAGGCGTCAAAAAACATACATGGTGACTTGACTTGAAGCAAGGTCAAGGTTGCAGGGGCCGTAAATGTTGTATAAAAACAGCCATTTTTCACATTTTCCCAATTTTCTCTGAAGTTTTTTAGATTGGATACCTGACCTATATATGGTATATAGGGCAAAGTAATCCCTATCTTTTGATTCCAGTTTGACCTTGCTTCAAGGTCAAGGTCACAGGAGCTCTTTAAAGTTGGATTGTATACATGTTTTGAAGTGACCTTGACCCTGAACTATGGAGGATAACTCTTCCAAACTTCATAACATTGTAGTACACATGTTATACTTTCATACTAGGTCACCTGTGTCGTCCGTCCGGGCATCCTGTCGTCCATAAAAAAACTTTAACATTGGATTTTTCTCGGAGACTATCAACACCCAATTTGGCATGATGGTGTATGATGACAAGGCATCAAAAACCATACATAGTGACTTGACCTTGCTTCAAGGTCAAGATCACAGGGGCCGTAAATGTTGTCTAAAAACAGCCATTTTTCACATCCTCTCAGCATGTGACTCATTGTGAGTCGTGTGGGCTTTGCCCTTCTTGTTCTATTAATATTGATCGAAAGAGTGTGACATTGTAGATATAATTGTAAATCAGCCCAGAAGGCCTGAATCACTTCACACTCCCAGAACAAGTGTTCCAATGTTTCTGGATTGCACAAACAAAATCCACATAGAGATGATGATACTTTTCTTATCCTGAGAAGAAAGGTGTTGGTTGAAATTACACGATGCAAAAACTTTAACTAGAAATTTTTCAATCTAGTATCTATTGTGCATTTTGATGCAAGTTTATATGCATGTTCCCAATAAATGTCCTCGTCCTCGACCGATCATTTCCATCTTTCTTGTGATCATCCTATGCATTTAACATTATTTTCTTTGAAAAGGATTTGATAAAAGAAGAGTGTACATTTGCACCTCTTAGCAATTTGTTTAATTAGAGGTTCCAGCTCATTTCCTCTTTCGTTATTTGCAATAATGTCCTTCCATGCTGAGGGGATGGCATGTTTTATCCGCTGATATGTGAAACCGTCTTCCATATCAAGACTATGCCTTTCCTTAAGTTCGTTGAAACTTATTATTATATTTTCTTTTATAACGTGTTTAATTTGTAGTATTCCTTTATTTGCCCATTTTCGACATTCGATCAGGGCATTACTTTGTTTTATATGTGAATTGTACCAGATTGACTGTTCAAGGATATTATCACTTGGATTTGTAGTCAACGCAATTTTGCTCCAGTGTTTTAACACATCAAACACAAAGTTGTTTTTTTTATGTATTTTTATAAATGATGTTCCTATAAATAAGAAAAAAACACACAACAAACACCAAAATCAAAGGCTTTCGGACACACGCCCTTCTTCAGTGAAAGATGCAGAAACACAGAAATGATGCAACACGTGACGTAAAAAAACTTTAGAATGACATGACGTAGGCACTCCAGAGCTCTCCCCCTCCTCTCTCTCTCTCTCCCTCCCTCTCTCTCTCTCTATCTCTCCCTCTCTCTCCCTCCCTCTCTCTCCACCACCCTCATCAAAAAAAAAAAATTTTTCGAGCCCGAGTTCTCGGAGCCAGAGCTCTCTCAGCGTCCAGTGTCCAGAGTGTTCTCTCTCTCCCTCCCTCCCTCTCTCTCTATCTCCCTCCAACTCTCTCTCTATCTCCCTCCAACTCTCTCTCTCTCTCTCTCTCTCCCTCCCTCCCTATCTCCCTCTCTCTACGTGTTCATAGTTCAATCTATCTCTCTCTCTCTCAGTCAAACACATTCAGTCCTTCAGGGTAGTTGGTGCGCAGCTTGAAGCGCCAGAACTTCTCTCTCCGCTTCTGGATGTTAGCATCGTCCACATGGATCTTCTCAATAATGGTCACTCTCATGTGGGAGAGGCAGTGCCCAGGGGACCTGAAGTGCTTAGCCACTAGGGTGTCTGTCATTGCGGATGACGTGCGTGGGTCCGTAAAACCTTCTATGGATGGTCTGGCCAGTCTCACCCACATACTGCCTGTCGTGACACTGTTCACAGTCAATGAGGTAGATGACGTTGGTTGACGTGCACGACAAGCAGTCTCTGATGTGGAAAGACTGGCCAGATGTTCCGTAAGCACTGAATTAAAATAGTTGTCACCCCCAATCTTTTTCAAGTAGTGCCAAAAACTGATTTTCCATTCGCCTTTATTGTTATAATTTATGTATCATCATCACTACCATCTAATCCAGTTTGCTTTTATTGCAGTAAGGAAACTTTGTAGATCAACCATCCTAAGACCCCTATTCTCTATATTCTGAATGATTACTCTCCTTGCTATTTTGTCGGGTTTATTGCTCCATAGGAAAGAAAAAAGATCTTTATTGATTGCTTTCACAGTCTTATCTGGTGGGTCTGGGAGGGTTGTTAGGGGGTATATAATAACTGGGAGGGCTAACATGTTTATTACTGTTATCTTTCATAAAATGTATACCCAGAGTTTTGACCCCCTCAGAGGTCCATGTGAAGTTCTTTTCTAAAGAGAATTCGGTGGCTGTATTTTTCAGTGACCCTATTCTGAGTATTGCACTCTTTTTATAGTTCACCTTCAGGACTGATACTTGGCCAAAGGAATCAAACACTTTGCAAGCACCTGTAACGTCTCTTTCTGTTCCATCTAGAAATACCGTCACGTCATCAGCGTAAGCTGTAAACTACACTACAGTGTCGTAGAGTAGAAAACCTTTAATAAATTCACTTTTTCTTATCAAAATAGAAAGAACTTCAATCATGATGTTGAAAATGTACGGAAGGCCAGCAGAACCTAATAATGCTAGAGGATTGCCGACACACAGGAGAATTAATGATTAAAGGTGAAGCAACAACAGCCAATTTATTCCTCCTTGAGGATGAACCTCTGGGGTTCGCAGCTATTGACATACTGACGATGCATGGCCTTAAATGCTGAAGAGGGCATCAGGAGTCTTGCAAGATTTGTCTTCTGTGCCATAAAAACAAGGTGCATAAAAATAGGTCACTGGCCCCTGAGAGTTTTGGTAATTTCTCTTGCATACATCCATGTGCTTGCTCTGTTGCTCTATCAGGAATTCCCTGAACCAGTAATCAAAGATGATTTGAAAGTTGACAAGTTTTGCTACTTGGATAAGAAAACATGTAGGAGGTGAGTGCCACCTCTTTAATGCACCTTTTCCATGGGTGTATTCTTTGTCCAAGTGCTGGCTGTCCTGCCCAGAAAGCTGTGATAGTCATGGAACTTACTGTGACAACTGAATGCCTAGGCTGGGGGCGCCCAAAATGGAGCCAGCACTACAACAAAGCCATGCCAGCTGTTCAGGATTGGAGCTGCAAGACTAAACACCGAGTACCACAACAAATTTATAAATACATTGATTGGCAATTTAATTCAAGGTGGCAACACATTCAAATCCTTAATCACTCATTCTAGCAAAAATGCTGGACCAGTTCTAAATGTCATAATTTCAAATCAACATAAAGACACCAACAGATCATATCAGAAACAAAATGCTCCCAGTAAAAGATGTACAACTGATCTTGCAATATTCATCCCCTGCTTATCATCACAGTACTGCAAATTATATAACAGACTGTACAAAACAACATGGAAATGTATATTTCTTGACAACCAAAGAATTGAGTGTAAATCTGCTTGAAGTATGATACTTGATTTCTACGCTTATGAAAGTTGGGTTATGGCAAAAATGATTTTTTTACAGCACAGCATAAACATGTTTAATTCGTAAAATAAAATATCATTTCCCTAATCTCTAAAAAGATGTCATAAGAAAATAAACTTCAATATTTCAAATGATAAGGAAAACAATCATAATAGACAAGGAAATTGGTGAAAATGATAAAATCAATGGAGTATGGAACTTTTTGTCATTAGTCTGGTAATAGGGAGCGGATCGACTACAACAGCAATACTGCAATGCGTAATTGAACAATTAAAAAATATAGTCAATTAAGGAAGAAATATGTCAGGAGGCAGATAATTCTTCATGCAGCTGCCATAAAAAATTGGTACAGTGAACTCCAGTTAATCTAGCAATTATCATTTAATGATATCAATTAAACCTTTATTTCATATGAGCCTCCGTAATTAATTGTGCAAGTACAAATCAGCCCATGCTAAACAAACATAAATAACAATAACTGCCAATCTCCAAAGTTTGGATTAGGCCCTCAATGAAGAATCACCTTGAACACAGAATGAAAGTGTAATGAGCATGGCAACTGAAAGACATGGCTTTCGTCTGTTCCAGCACAATCATCCTGATAACTCACAGCAACAATGGCACTTTGACTGTACTTTCACATTTCTTGGACATTCTTTAACTCTCCCAAATTATGAAATACTTCACTTTCTCAATGTTGATCTCAACTCAAAAACAACAATTATCCTTACAAAATATTGATCATTCACTCTCATGTATCAACAGCACTTCCGTAAATCAGAATACTCATTTTTGTCAGTGATAATGTGCAGTTCGGTCATAATTCTGAATCACTGTAAAACTATAATAAAAACCTATCAAACGACTCCTAATTCATGAATCCTCACAGCATGAGGATGCTTTCGATAAGAACAGAAGTGGATTTCCTCTGTGAGTGATGTTAATGGTTCTCCACATAAACAAAAGATGTTTAGATTAACAGTTGAAGGCCATGGTATGCACATGCAAAGGGTTGCAGGGCTCTCTGGCTATGGTTTGCATATGCAAAGGGTTGCAGGGCTCTCTGGCTATGGTTTGCATATGCAAAGGGCTGCAGGGCTCTCTGGCTATGGTTTGCATATGCAAAGGGCTGCAGGGTTCCCAGGCTGTGGTTTGCATACGCAAAGGGTTGCAGGGCTTTCAGGCTGTGGTTTGCATATGCAAAGGACTGAAGGGCTTTCACAGCTTGGCTTGGTCCTGGAACAGCTGCCCCAACTTCTGGGCCAGCATCATGTTGCCCTTTAGCTTCAGCTTCCCAGACATGAAGGCCTGCCACAGAGATGCATGATAGTCATGTGCAGGAAAAGGAGAATGATAAACATTAGAAAACATGAAAAAGTCAATAATGGTGTGTATACGAACGTAAAAAGGCCAATGTTTACAAGTAACATTACTGATACACTGTTTTCAATCATCAAAAGGCAAGATCATTAACTGCCACAGGCCTTTTTCTGTTACACATTTGTTTACTTCAGTGATTTCCAACAAAATATCCAGATGATAGCACTATGAAGATCTTCTACCTAGCTGCACAACAGAGGAACCTGAGGAATGTAGAGTGCTGGAGGCCATCACATAATGCAGAACTTGTGCATTCCTTATGAGTCCTGTTTAAAACACCTCTGTACTATTATTATCATCATATGGCTTGAGGCTGGCATAACACCCTCAATCACCACATCTACAACCTCAAATGCTCTTACCCTAATTCACCATGGTAAATCATTACGAAGCAAACCTTTCAATACTATCTGGACAATTGAAATGACAACTAGCGCCACATATATTCAGTGATGTGTCTACCACTATTGCTTGTACATATCTTCTTCTTCTTTTAAAATAATAACAATAATCAAAACATTTTTTTCTAGACACACACCATGGAGTTGACCCTAAAACCCGTGTATACTGTCACAGCAAAGAAGTAAACAACTCCATGGTTTCTACAAAATCATTGAAATTTAGCAGTTCATTGAGACTGTCCCTCCTTCCCATTTCATCCTGAAGAATTGGAAACGAGCCTCACCTGCTGAGCATTGACCTTGCCAGAGACAAGGCCAACCATCAGGTCATCTGCCAAGGTCAAGGTCAGGTCAGTTTTGGCACCCTTGGGTTCTCCAGGGTAGACCTGTCCTGTCTTGCTAGTCTTCATGTCCACAGCTGCAGGGAGAAATGGATGGCATCAGTTATCTTCACCACTGAGCAAACTCCAAGTCTTGATGGTGTTCTAAGAATGAGGATGTCTCAACTGATTTTGTTTGAAACTGGTAAGAAGAGGCATTTCGCATGCTACCTCTGAATCTGGGTCTGGCAAGTAAGTGGGTGTAAATACGAATGAAATGCCTGCAACTAACCCAACTGAACTACTTGTGGCATCATCACCATCATCATCAACATCGTCATCATCATCATCATCATCATCATCATCAGTGGTACTACTCATCATCATCAACATCGTCATCATCATCATCATCATCATCATCATCAGTGGTACTACTCACTCCACTGTGCGGCAGTCTGGCCATCCTTGGTGATGTTCCAGAGGAAGACAGCGTTGATCTTGGGAGGCAGGTCAGAGCGCGACTTGAGCTGGGCAGCCATGGCTTCAAACACAGCACCACTGGCAAGCCCTCCTGGCACAGTCTGGAAGACATCACACAGACCCTTAGACAATGTTCTATCTGGATGTATTACTGCAGCTATCATCCATGTTCTCAACTAGATTCACAATACTCAATGAAGAACCAATGTCGCATACTAGATGATATCATTGATGCCTAATAACATGAGTTGCATCTGTTACAAGCGCCTCTGAGTCTAGGGGTATGGTAATTTATTTCTGATGGGATGAGGCCTGACTTGCACACACAACAGTCACTGCTTTCACTCGCGCTGTCTCTTTCTCTCAAAACCAGAAGAAAAAGGTCAGGAGGAATCAATTAATAATAATTTAATCAAGTAATGACAAAATATAATGTATTCCTGCAAGATTAGGCATGCACAAGAAAAGGGGTTAGTACTAGACCAGCCTTAATTAATGAATGCTACAACTTATCTCCTGAGTCTGGGGGAAACGTTCTCTGAATGTTCGTCGATGAACAATGTTCTTACAACACAAGTTACTGACTTTCGAGTCCCGAATTTTCCAGGGGGGAGATAGTTCACAATTACCACTGAAGGAGTATAGTGGCGACGACTGTGTGGGGACTTATCTTCGACCTCAGCAGGCAGCGGGGCGACGACGGTGTTGAGGGGGTGGTGATGACAGCGGCGTTGAGACGGTCGTGATGACGGCGGCATTGAGGCGTCGGAGCAGACAGTGAAGCGACGACGGCGTTGAGGGGTTGGGGTGACCTCTGAGACAAGCGGAGGGAATTGCTATGTCTCAGCAGGGACTTCGGGGGCGAGCCTTGTGCTCTGCTCCGCGTTGTTAGTCCGAAGTGAGGAAATGATGGTCATCGTTTCCTTTTCATGAAATCCACTGCTGAGTAAGCAAGCCAATCATGTCCGTGACAGGCCAGGGAAGCCGGCGTTGACTCCACCCACACTTGTGGGACACAACGGCGATTCAGACCGACTTGGTCTCGAAATTCCCTATAATTAACTAACGAGCTAGTGTCGCCCACAAGATGCTTCCCTGCTGTTCAGCAGGTCACACTGACCCACACCTGTGCGTGTGTGGCTCTAGACACAATGACCACCTTCTTCACCCCAGTGCGCCGAACTCACAGGGGGGCCTTGTTCAGCTGGGACTAGCTAACAAGGGTTTCATTCTCTATTCACTTCCCCGGTTCGCTTGGATGAAACTCACAGATGGGGAGCATCAGGAGAATAATCGTCTCTCTCTCTATTCATTCCCTAGGCATGCTTCACTGGACTCACAGATGAGGATCATCACACCTCCCCCCTTAGAAACAAAAATTTTACAACTTCAACGTGCTTAAAATTTTTGCACACTTCTTCACCTTTGAGTCTCATAGGGAATGAATCCTAGGAATCAATTTATCATCTCTAGTTTATGGCTGGGCTTCTATATTAGGCTGGCCATTTAACTGTTAGAGATAGGACAGACAAAAACAAGTGGCAACTTTGTATCATAAGCAATCACAACATCATCTAAAATGTGAGCATGCAGTGGTCAGTGACTTGACCCGGTCCTTCCAGTGCATCTCCAAACTGAAATAAAATTGCCATGTACAAGTTCCAACCCGACAGGAATCAACTTTTCCTTTCCCAATCTTGGTTTACTCTACCCACAACCGAGACAAGCAGTCTGCAATCACATGTGTCACTAAGGTATTTGCAATTATGCCATAGGCACATTTAATTCTCAGTTATATTAAATTGTGTTACACTTAAGCAGGTATACCTTATGAACCCTAGTCTTCCCACAAATGCGGCAGACAATTTGCAATAGCTTGCGCTCACTTAGTGGTCAACGAGATGGGTGAGCGCACATGCAATGTCCGGGAAAATAGCCCCAAGTCTTGCTATTTCCTTCCCCTTGAGACGACTGATGAGTGACGTCAAGTGCTGAACCACCTCGCAACGGGAGAGGCATGGCGGAACACCTGGCTCGAAAGAGTGATCACCGAAATTTTCCTTGGTATTGTGCCCTGTCACAAACTTCCTTTCAGACCCTTTCGAACCCTTCATGCATTCTCGCGCCGGTTGTGAATGCTCTCTCGCCCACTCTTGCATCACTCTCATCCGCTCTCTGAAATTCTTACTTGGTCGGAACTTTTTCCCATACTCCCTTGCCTGTCTACCGAATCTATCTCGTGATTGGGTGACCGTGTACTCTGGGAGGCTTTCTGAGACCTCCATCCTCTTGGAGATTTCCGACTTGAGTCGCTTTTGGTCCACAACTCTTGTTGTGATGGCGACTCCCGCTAGATCGTTGCCAAGGAGCACATCGACTCCTTCAGGCAAGGGATGCGATTTCGGCAACACCCCTACCTCCACGAGTCCATTGACTACGTGACTTGTTATTGTCAGGCGGTGCACTTTCACAGGCAACTCCCGTGCTGCCCCGACACTTCTGACGAAAACCTTTCGTCCCATGGACGTTTTCCCATTGAAGGGCAGGATCCCTTCCCTAACGAGTGTCACGGATGCCCCAGTGTCTCGCAGGATTCTCACCTTCCTGCTTTCTCCACTCTCTAGAGCAACTTCGCCTTCACTCATGAAGGCTCCAAACTCACTCGCTCTCACCACGCGGAATTTTCCACCGCGGTCCTCCACCGAACCTTCTGTCTGCTTCCCCTGTACTCCACAGTGGTTAGATCCCCTCGTCCAACCCCGTGCCACAAAATTTACGCTTGCAGTGGGCCTCTTCCAGCAGTCATCTGCTTTGTGCCCCCGCTTCCCACAGGTGCGACAGTTTCTGGTGAAGTTCCAACCCGATTGGTTGGAAGCTTTCTGACCTCCCTTATCATAAGGAGTCTCTGTTTTTCTTGGAGAATTGGAACTTCCCTGATTCCTCCGGCTCTCTAAGCCCGGTTGATCTAGTGATCGGCCATTGTTTGCCGTCACTGAGACATGAGTAGCAGCGTACGTATCACTGCGCTCTGCCGCTTCATGGAGTGTCACGACTCCTCTCTCGCTCAGGTACAACCTGAGGCTCTCTGGCAGTCCATCAGCGTATGCTTCCAGCAGCATAGCCTCACGGAGTTTCCCAAAATCTTCACCTACTTTTATGGACTGGCACCACCTGTCGAAGAATGTCCTGAGGTCCCGCGCGTACTCTTTGTAGGTCTCGCTCTCCCTCTTTCTTCTACTTCTGAGTTTCTTCCGGTAGTGCTCAGGTACATGATTGTACCCTTCCAAAATCTCCCTCTTCAGGGTGTCATATTCTAATCGATCCGCTGAGGACATCGATAGGAACATCTCTCTGGCCTTTCCCGTCAGCACCGGGTGTACCAGCCCTGCCCATTCTCTCTTGTCGACCCTTCCACCTTCGGCTAACGCTTCAAAATGCGAAAAGAAAGTATCCACTGCTTTCTCATCAAAGCAGGGTACCTTCACGCGGTGTGGTGAACGCGGTCTAGCCCTTTCCACAACTTCTGGCGGAACTCTCCTTTCTAACTTTTCCCTCTCAAGTTCTATCCTGGCAAGCTCGACTTGGACCCTGAGCTTTTCCCGCTCCCGCTCTGCTTCCCGCTCTAGTCTCTTCTCCTCCCGCTCTGCTTCTAGTCTCTTCTCCTCCAGCTCCAATTTCTTGAGCTCTAGCTCTAGCTCGAGTGCTCTCTCACTCCTGACACTGCTGACCTCTGTCTCTACGGAACCTGGCAAGGACTCGGCCCTAGCGTCCCTTAGGGTATCCACTGTCTCCTCTTCCACTACTCCCAACAAATTGCTTTGCCTGAGGGCATTAATCAGCTTCTCTTTCAACTGGGCTACATTTCCCTTCTCCCCAATTGAAACGTTAAAATGAGTAGCAATGTCATGGAGATCCCGCTTAGTGGCATGCGCTAGCAGAGTGACGTCCTTTGTCTCAATAAAATCATGGCAAACTTGCTTCATTTTGATTTTCCCTACCGCGCCGAAAGTGAAACGCGCAAATGCAAATCGAGTGCAACAAGCAAGACAACAGGTCAAATCACTGCCACATACACCAAGTACCTGAAATTGAACAAAAGATCGGAGGACAGATGCTCTCACTCTTCACACGTTCAAGATTTCTCTGATTAGACAAGCTCTATGGCAAAGGTCTATCAATCTGTTGCATGGAATAACAACACAGCGCTAATAAAGCAGTGATATTACTTCTTGGCTCTAACTCCGTTTCTATTTACAAAAAGTCATTCACTAGCTTAATCACATCAAAGGATTGTATCATCAATTCAAAGGTTAATATCAATTCGAAGGATCAATCAATTTGAAAGGATCATATCTCGGACGAGGCCTCCACATATGTTACAAGCGCCTCTGAGTCTAGGGGTATGGTAATTTATTTCTGATGGGATGAGGCCTGACTTGCACACATAACAGTCACTGCTTTCACTCGCGCTGTCTCTTTCTCTCAAAACCAGAAGAAAAAGGTCAGGAGGAATCAATTAATAATAATTTAATCAAGTAATGACAAAATATAATGTATTCCTGCAAGATTAGGCATGCACAAGAAAAGGGGTTAGTACTAGACCAGCCTTAATTAATGAATGCTACAACTTATCTCCTGAGTCTGGGGGAAACGTTCTCTGAGTGTTCGTCGATGAACAATGTTCTTACAACACAAGTTACTGACTTTCGAGTCCCGAATTTTCCAGGGGGGAGATAGTTCACAATTACCACTGAAGGAGTATAGTGGCGACGACTGTGTGGGGACTTATCTTCGACCTCAGCAGGCAGCGGGGCGACGACGGTGTTGAGGGGGTGGTGATGACAGCGGCATTGAGACGGTCGTGATGACGGCGGCGTTGAGGCGTCGGAGCAGACAGTGAAGCGACGACGGCGTTGAGGGGTTGGGGTGACCTCTGAGACAAGCGGAGGGAATTGCTATGTCTCAGCAGGGACTTCGGGGGCGAGCCTTGTGCTCTGCTCCGCGTTGTTAGTCCGAAGTGAGGAAATGATGGTCATCGTTTCCTTTTCATGAAATCCACTGCTGAGTGAGCAAGCCAATCATGTCCGTGACAGGCCAGGGAAGCAGGCGTTGACTCAACCCACACTTGTGGGACACAACGGCGATTCAGACCGACTTGGTCTCGAAATTCCCTATAATTAACTAACGAGCTAGTGTCGCCCACAAGATGCTTCCCTGCTGTTCAGCAGGTCACACTGACCCACACCTGTGCGTGTGTGGCTCTAGACACAATGACCACCTTCTTCACCTCAGTGCGCCGAACTCACAGGGGGGCCTTGTTCAGCTGGGACTAGCTAACAAGGGTTTCATTCTCTATTCACTTCCCCGGTTCGCTTGGATGAAACTCACAGATGGGGAGCATCAGGAGAATAATCGTCTCTCTCTCTATTCATTCCCTAGGCATGCTTCACTGGACTCACAGATGAGGATCATCACACATCATCCCTGAGTTAACCTGATATGAACTCCTCAAGAAAACTATCATTCAGATTAGTCTGCATTTCCAATAGACTCATATATTTCCATGGTCGGTGCTTTGCTGTGACTGGTGTTTTCAATTTGAATGGCAATTCACTTCATAATCACATGAATGCTCCATGACCCCTTTGTCCTATCATCATTACTGTTTTTAACAAGATGGATCAAGGTACCCACTACACTGCAGTTCAGGGCTGTCCACTTGTCAGCAGAGTGGTTGAGGTGATCAACAGGATGACTTGGTGCTGGGGTGATCATCATGTACTCCAGTCATAGACAGTCTCATATTCATGGGCCAAAGAGATTTTGACAAAAGATTAATCTTCTCTTCAAATTCCAAGAGTCCAGTGATATTCACTAGTGTATAAGCTACAAAAAAAGCCTGCTATACTTATCAGAGCTACCAGTGTAATTGTCAGCCATACAAAACGTTTCATGCACTTACCTTCTGTGATGCATCAGACGCTGAATCCACCAGGTCAACATACGCTCCAGAAATGCAGACATTGCCATTCTCCACCACCTGCAAAGACACACAGACTGTATGAATATATTTACATACAGCAAGTACACGTATGAGCATACTTTCAGGGATGAAGAAGGTCAACTTCTAAATTTGACAACATTAACTGCAGAAATCAGTGTGGGCATGGACTGAGATGTCTTGCAGACCGCCTTCAATTTAACTCTGCATGGAACCCAACACAGCTTGGAAGCTGATGTGAGGTAGTTATGTCACAATACAATGTAGCACAATACAATGCAGTACAATACGATGTAGTACAATACAATGTGATGCAACATATTTCAATAAATACAGTATAACTTTATGCATCCTATAGGTCATTACAGGAACACAACACAGAAGCAGCACAGTCTGGAAAATGGATGGTAAATACATGCTATCATGATCACAGAATGAAATACATGTAGGATGAGCAGTTAGTCACCTTGGTTTGGAAGAAGACTCTGTTGCCTTCCTTCCACATGTCTGTCTGCAGGGTCTCTCCTGGGATCACTGGCTTGGCAAACCGCACCTGCACACCGCAGAAGTGAAGTCAGCACCACATTTTATTTGTTTCAACATTCATAACTTCGTTAAAACTAATTCAGAGCAGTGATATGTGTGATGCACTGGAAAATTACTGAATTCAAAAATGAAAATTAACAGCAGGTTCATGTACTCAGCAAGAAGATTTCTACAAGCTGCTTTGACCTTTTTCATTGGTAGGTGAAGGTGGGGGTGGGTGGGTGTGTGCTCGGATGGGTTGTGAGGCTGAGCTATGTAGACATCATAACCAGGATTTATGCATTTTCTTTCTATTTCTATTTCTATTCATTGGAAGGGGGTGGGTGGGTGGGTGGGGGGTGGGGGTGAGTGGGTACATTTTACAACAAAAGAAGACTAAGTAATTAGCTCAAACTGTAGATTATATCCTATGCTTTCCAACCTCTTACACTCCCCATCAAAAAAAAATTCCCATAAGAGAGAAATTTATCAATTGTCTATCCCATCACTATATGTATCTTATCATGACAGCTTTGTAAATGAATGAATGAATGAACGAATGTATGAATACATGAATTTTAACAAGCAAAGAGCATGCACTGCAAAGAGCTCTACAGACCTTGACAGCCTTAAACTTTGAAACATCATTGCCGGCATACTGCTTCAGCACGTGTCTGACAGAGAAGCCATAGGTGCAGAGGCCGTGGAGGATGGGCTTGGAGAATCCCCCCATGGCAGCAAAGCTTGGGTCCAGGTGCAGGGGATTGAGGTCTCCACTCATCCGGTACAGGGCGGCCTGGGGAACAGCCATGGGAACAGTGAGGATGATGCTAATATTGACAATGATAGCATTACAACATTGGAATCAGCTCTGTTTGAGGTCCTCCAGTCTAAGAAGCAACCGGATGGACAGTGGGGGTGCCGGACAGTGGGGGTGACGGACAGTGGGGGTGCCGGACAGTGGGGGTGACGGACAGTGGGAATGACGGACAGTGGGGGTGACGGGCAGCAACAGGTTCGGTCTGGCCTGAAGTCTTGTTCATCTGGTGCAGCATCCCCTGAAATGTGGCTGTATGTAGAGCAACAACAAATATCTATCAAAGCAATAAGGAAGATGACAAAGGTTCTTAAAGTAATAGCAATCCTTTGTAAGGATTCCCAACTGTATGTTGTACCCAAAATTAAGTTTTTGGCAACCACACAGATGCACAACACTCCAAATCCTGAACTTAAAAGTGTAGCTCTGTCAAAACAACAGGTTCATCCCAACCTGAGCTCCACCTTCAAACTCATCTGATGGAGGTTGTCAGGAAAGCTAAAGCTGCTGCTGATATGACTTATTGCAAACCTCAATAAGAAAACTACACAGTTCACTAGGGAATCAATCTACATATCTGAAGATGAATAGTCACCAATTTCACAATGATTTCTTTCCAAAAAAAAAATAAATTCAGTCATGGACAGCATTAAGGGGAGACACCACTATAAAAACAGTCGAAAGGTCATTTTCTGGTGATTTTGTCTTATGAGCATTTTTGAATTGTTTAAATCCTCTGCAAAGTAATTCCAATAGTCTGTCTATTTAAAACATGCTAGAAAACATGTAAAAAAGAACCTTACCCCTCAGATAATTTTTGCCGGCACTATTGGAAATACATAGAAAATGGAAAAAGCAAGTTTTCCCAAGGTTTCTTTTTTCACGTTTTCTCGTAAACTTCTTTTTGTGAACTTGAAATTCTGCAGAAAATATTCGGAGCATTGTACAGATTAGTAATTTCAGGGTGTGTTCTTTATGCACGTAGCAACATTTTGTCACATGGGTTTGTGAAATGAGCCCCTAGGTTAGCAGCTATACATTTAACAAGTTCTAACAAGAAGGGCAAAGCTAAAAACGACTCACATGCTTGACCTTGACCTTTACATGACCTTGACCTTCAGGTGACCTTCAAGGTCAAGGCCAATCAACTACACCTAGCAATGACATCATAGACTAAACTAAGGAATGCTTTACACATTTTTCCTACCAAAATACATGTGGCCTTGACCCAAGGTCAAGGTCATTCAAGGTCATGCAACACAAAGCTGTTAATTCAAGACATAGGAAGCACAATGGTGCTTATTGGCACTTTCTACCATGAGATATGGTCACTTTTAGTGGTTCACTACCCCATTTTGGTCACATTTCATAAGGGTCAAAGTGACCTTGACCTTGATGATATGTGACCAAATGTGTCTCATGATGAAAGTATAACATGTGCCCCACATAATTATTAAGTTTGAAACAGTTATCTTCCATAGTTCAGCGTCAAGGTCACTTCAAAATATGTATACAATCCAACTTTGAAGAGCTCCTGTGACCTTGACCTTGAATCAAGGTCAAACAAACTGGTATCAAAAGATAGGGCTTGCTTTGACCTATATTATATACCACTTGTAGCTAAGGTCGCCATTCTCAATAACGTGGGAGAAAATTGGGAAAATGTGAAAAATGACTGTTTTTGAGACCACATTTATGGCTCCTGTGACCTTGACCTTGAAGCAAGGTCAAGTCACTATGTATGTTTTTTGAGGCCTTGTCATCATACACCATCATGCCACATTTGGTGTTGATAGACTTAATAGTCTCCGAGAAAAATCCAACGTTGAAGTTTTTTACGCTCGGAAGGACGGACGGACGGACGACACGGCTGAGTACATAGACTCACTTTTGCTTCGCATGTGAGTCAAAAATTTTAATTTTCCTGTATATAGATTCTAAGCTGTACATTTTTGAAAAATATTGAAAATTATGTGTTATTTAAATAATTTACAGATGACCTACTTTTTTTATATTGAGCAAAAGTGGTTTTTACTTATTTTCATGTATATCTTTGAATTGCCATGCAAGAAAGTTTGAAAACTCATTGCAGTAAAAAAATTGTCTCTTTTACCCATGTCTCCCCTTAAACAAATGACGATGATGATGATGGTGACGACAACGCCGACACTGCTGCCGCCGATGATGATGATGACGACAATGATGATGATAATGATGAATGGAGTTTTATGGTTTATCCCTCCAGGTTTTCTGGAGGCCATGTAAGGCCATGTAAGGCCATGTAAGGCCATGTAAGGCCATGTAAGGCCATGTAAGGCCATGTAAGGCCATGTAAGACCATGTAAGGCCATGTAAGGCCATGTAAGGCCATGTAAGGCCATGTAAGGCCATGTAAGGCCATGTAAGGCCATGTAAGACCATGTAAGACCATGTAAGGCCATGTAAGGCCATGTAAGGCCATGTAAGACCATGTAAGGCCATGTAAGACCATGTAAGGCCATGTAAGGCCATGTAAGACCATGTAAGGCCATGTCAGGCCATGTAAGGCCATGTAAGGCCATAGATTATCAAGCACTAGCGCTGGTTAGAGTATGCATAAGTCAAGTCCTGATTTCTCTCCTTATTTCCCATTTATGAATCAAGTAGAGAGAAGTAGTGGGTCTATTCTTACCCCAACCCACAAGGAGACAGTATCAAACAGGTCAGTATTGGTAAATGATAACATTTGAGCATAAAGCTGGGACTGACCAATACCATGACAAGCTACCGATCCACCAATAATTTGCTGACATATAAAACTGTCCCACATCAGTACTTGCCCACTAGTATCTACAACCACAGAGGAGCACAGAGTCAATCCATGGATTTTCTGCTAC
>JAWQFJ010002326.1:35000-57815 GCA_034096865.1 Theodoxus fluviatilis
CAGGTGCTGCATGATGTGAGTGCTCCAGGTCACGCTGGCGATTGTTGCCTTATGTGTAATGCAAAATGGACCAGAGTGCCCCAAGGTGCTCGTTTTATGCCAAGCACAGCTGATGTGGGGATGGCGAGGCCAAAATGAGAAGAAAGGAGAGAAAGAGCAAAACGAAGGAAATAATATAAAAAATAATAAAATGGTCATGGAGGAATCAGGAGGCATAGTAGGGAAGAGCGAGCACCCAAATTACTCAGAGCAGGAGAAAAATCAACACTATGTCAACTCTGCCTGTGACCATGTTGTCATCAGACTTCTTACTCTGACATTTATGATTCAGCGCTAAATAGGACTAGAGTAATGCATCAGGATTCTCATCAGCAAAGGAAAATCCTTTTATGAATGAAACAGCTTGAGTTACAAACCATTTCTGCTAAACGTTTTCACTGTTAGAACCACACAAGAAGCTTTGCTCATAGAAAAAGGAGTAGAACTAAGGTACAGTTTTACCCATTTCAGGGGTTGGGTCCTGGTCCTTCTGTCTCACTGTTGCTCCCTCTGTGCGTTCCCAGCGTACTAGAAGAAACAAAGCAGACAGCTGATTTATAAAGATTATTCAACCATTTCAATCATTCATAGGGCTTAACAGAAGAAGAAAAATTCTTTAACATAAGTTACAAGTAGAATTTTGGCTCACCAGTTTTGAAATAAATTCCAAATGTAATACACAATTATTAACAGACTTCCTCGTAAATACCACATTAAAATTAAAAATTCTTCAAAACAGTACACCAATCAAGCATTCTCTGTTCTGAAATATATTTAAAATATTTTAACCCCTCACACACACATACACAAATAAACAAAAGCCTCATAACATATGTGTGCAGTGACTCTGAAAGGACCTAAAATCTATTCAAGCTTTCCTAGGCCTCAGCAGATTCTCAGGACAAGTGCCAGAAGGGCAACTCTGAGGTCATGTGATCTGCTCCAAGTCTCCCTCCACTGCTGTTTTTTTCTACATAGCAATGCATCAGGCTGTACAAAACAAACAAAGAGCACACATATTGCCAAGTCAGTGTACCCACACTTTCCAATCCAGCCAGATCCCACTTCAAACAGTCCGCCTGTGTCCTCACAGCTCTCATGGCACAGGTAGAGGACAAGGGGTGTAACATAGGCGGGCTTCAGTCTGGCCACCAGGTCTGCAAACAGAGAAGCCAGAACCAGTAAGACAGTGGGGCATCCACAAATTCCATCAACAGCTACTCCCTGGATTATGTCCTAACCTTGTTTTTGCCCAGACTATGTAAACCTTTTTACAGTTATAAAGTCCTGTACTTCCCTTCATTTACAGACCAGGCATGTCATCATATGATATTATTCACCAGCTCCTCTCTAAGATACAAGAGCACTGAGCTATATGTCTTCCATCCCTATTCTATCAGAACAAGGTCACTAAGACTCCTGAAAGAAAGACTAATCTTTGTGACATAAAAGATGCAAATAGCTAATCACAGCACAGTTTCAATGGAGTGACAAAGTGACATGACCACTGGATTTAAAGATATTATTCTTTTGAGTTTCAAAAGCCAAACAGTACTCTCTGAATCTAAAAAAAAAAGAGAAAAAAGTTGGATTTTATTTCTGGGGAGTGGGGGTGGTACAGATGCCAAGTTTGAAACTCTTAGTGTTCTCCTCTCTTGTGAGAGTGCATGGTCAGCTCCTCAGCCTCTACTCACTTGCTGAAACCCCGTATTTTTGACACGTGGAGATAGTCGAGCATGCTTTGGGGTTTGAAAATGTGCAAGGCATTATGCCGTGGTTCAATCCCTGGGACAATTAATTCTGGGTTTATTAAAATATCTGTTCTCTCAGTGATAAGTCTAATTAGCAAGCGATAGGAGTACAAGCACATTTCCTCCCACACTCTGTTGTTAGTTCAGGCTTTTCCTTTCTTGTATACTATCTTTTAAAATTACAAAAACATGTATGAAAACATTTGCCCACAATGAAGGTCCTATACACAGCTACATGTATCTACGGCTAGGCAGGCAAGCATGCAGAAGTACAGCACCTGGGGACATGACGGTCTCCGTCATGCGAGAGCCAGCGATAGGTGCCACAGTGTTGCAGAATATGTTGTTCTTCTTGCCCTCCACAGCCAGGGTTTTGGATAGCCCCAGCACTCCCAGCTTGGCTGCAAGAATGAGTGATGTTTTACATACTCTGGACACTAAGTATATCAATGTGATGAGCTTTGAAGTGAACATACATGCATATTACATTCACCACAATGCTGAGGTACTCCTTGAAATACTGGATGCCCAAACACAACACAACATACATAGATACACACACATCTCTGACTTTCCGCCACATGATGAGACAGATGTTCACTTGTTGAAATTCTGAGCTATACATGTGGTCATAAAGTGTACATTTTCATTCCAAACATGAAAACAGAAGAAAGAGTGACAAAGTTATCAGCAACTAAACTCTAGTCCCCACTGGTGAGAGATTTTGAGAAAATAGGTTCTACAGTGTAGGCCATGTGCTGTTATCATGGTGGTTGTTTGGAATGTAGTATATTGACTCAGCTGACCAGTGAAATAGTTACCAGTGGAAAGCACAGAAAAACATGAAGTTGTGCTATAAACAAATAGATGTAGGTTTCAATACAAACATACCTAACCCCCTCATTCTATTTGACCCATATCTCAAAATAAGGTTTGTTGAATTCCAACTCAAATTGTGACAAATGGTCACGTTTGTGCTTGACTCATGAAAGCACACACACACACACACACACACACACACACACACACACACACTCATTTACACACATAGAGACAGTTTACCTGCACTGTAATTAGCTTGTCCAAAGTTTCCATAGATTCCAGCAGCAGAGCTGACCATGATGATTCTGTGATTAAAATATTTTATGAGACGTCTGTAAAATCACATGGATAGAAGACAAGAACTACATCAGTTCTGTGCTCTTGATAAAACATACATCCTGTATTGTGATACAAGTACCCGACAAAAATCACAAACAGATTTGGCACAACACTTCGACAGTGACCACAAACCAATGTTTTGTAGGGAATAAAGTCATCAGCAGGCAAAGGATGTGAAGGTACAAAGGTCAATGGCCTTGATCAGCACACCTTTTCTTTTCTTCACCCATGTTACTTGGCTACAGCAGAGAACTTTCTAATTCAGATTTGAATGCAAGGGAGCAATCCTTCCACCCAGACCAGCAGTCATCCAGAGGTGCATAAAGGTTCCTGCATCCACATGTGTCACATGGACTCTGGCAACCAGATCTTTGTCTGCTGCATTTCAGGCACCTACAAGTAGCAGAACCTCCTTTGTAGAGCGAGTTTGGGCAGATTCTGCCATACGTCATTTTACCTTGGTTGGGTTGCTTTTAACTTTAAGTCTGGGTGTGCAGGCTAAACAGTCAGATGCAGTGGTACATAAGCTGCAGAGTTCTGCAGAAGCTGCCTCCCTTTGGGTTTGGAGGACACACATACTCCCCTGATGGGTTTGTTGTCCTCTGCAATTTGAACACAAGATACCTTCCAGTGGCACATAAGTGTTGCTTGGGGCTAGCTGGGTGACTGTGACTGGAGCAGGCCCCAAGAGTACAAAGTCCACAGCAATCCAGCGGATGAGGGAGGTATAGATGCAGCACAGACTGTATGTGAGTCTACCCAATCATGAGAGTGATGGGCATCCAGAGTCATGACCAGGTGTGGACCTTCCCCAAGAGTGTAAGGAAGCTGAACAGCCCACAACACTTGTTGACAGGGGCTCCTCCTCTGATGGCCATTTTCTGTCTTGTTCCTTTGGGAGTTTCTTGCTACAGTAGATTCCATTCTGTTTTGTCCATGACATAGTAGCTACAGATCAATTTTAGCACTGACTGCTCTCCGCAGCCACTAAACACACATGCACACCTTGGCATCAGCACCAAGTACAGAAAGACTCTCACCACAAAAGTCAGCTCCTACCTGCCATAGTTCTGTTTTCTCATGTAGGGCCATGCAGCTCTGGTGACCTTGAAAGTGCCACGGAGGTGAACCTTGTGGATCAGGTCTGCAATAGAAAGAGAGGAAATAGAACAAAGCTTTTCCATTTGAACATGATGGGAACTTGGTAGTTTTCTGTAAAGTGACAAATTCCGTGATAGTTACAGTATAAAAGAAAATATCTCTCCATTCAAGATGGTCTAAGAACCAAAACAAAACAAGATTTAAAAAATTGCTGCTATAGTGTTGCAAAATAATTTTTTTAATAAAGGAACAAACTTGTCTACCTAGGAAAAGGATGACATTTCTTACCCCAGTCTTCGTCGCTGATTCTTGCAAAGGACTTGTCTCTGAGGATCCCAGCATTGTTGATGACAATGTCTGGAGACACAAAAATTTTCCATTAACACTAGAAATAATATGTTCTCCTGCTTGCTTTGTTACATTCTGCTCAGTGAAAGATATAAAATATCAATATTGAAATACAAGTATAACATTCCACTTGTTACATGACCCACTGAAATTTAGCAACACTCAGGAAACAGATCTGCAAAATTGCATATATTTCAAAAGCTCCTGCTCAAATGCTTGGTTAAAACTAAATATGTCTTGCAGTGATATGTCAATCCCACAAATCTTTTCAATATAATTTCAAAGATGGCACAGTACTGGCATAAGCAACAGAAAACTGACAGTTACTGAGATAGTCATACCAATCCACAAGCAACTGAAAGCTCATAGTTATTGAGATGGTCACACCAATCCATGAGCAACTGAAAGCTGATAGTCAATGAGATTGTCATACCAATCCATGAGCAACTGAAAGCTGATAGTCATTGAGATTGTCATACCAATCCATGAGCAACTGAAAGCTGATAGTCATTGAAATTGTCATACCAATCCTCCCAAAGTTGTCAATGGCAGTCTGCACCAGTTTCTCTCCCTCCTCTACAGAATCTGCACAAAAGAAACAAGAATGCGATTATGACGGTTCGTTTCTCTATCTTTGTAAAAATTTGTTTTTCATATCATGCATAAAAATTCACCAAAGTTTTCAGACACATTTTCAAGAATGTCGATGAAAGAGCTTCTAGGACAGGGAAGATAACTTCATTTCCACTACAGTTCACAGCTCCCATCTCCCACTGCCATTTAGATTGCCATCAATTACTCTACACAATTCAGACATATGCAGGAATATTATGATTTCTTTAATAGTTTAACCTTTAGAGCGCTGCCGGCGCATTGATTCGCCACAGTGTACATTCCCCAGACATCCACCTGCGATTCAGTTCGTCGAGCGATAGTGACGTGCTCTGTTGACTTGCCTAACGCTGCCTTCGAGTCATGCTGTTCTAAAAATATCAGTCATGTGCAGTGATCACGTGGCAACGAGATCCGCCATTTTGGCGATCGAGATAACGTGCGGCAAATTTGCTGCGAATTTTTTCATGAAGTTCGTCTTTGTCGTTTGTGAACAGGACTTTTTTCTTTGCCAGTATGGCGACTGACAAAGAAGTTGAAGCACTTGTGGAGTTATTTTTCGATTCTGACGCTCAGAATATGAATTTGAAGGCTTTGCTGACATTGATGTGATGGGAGATATATCATAGATGATAGAGCGCAAGCACGTGCTTCGACCGATCGATGTGTTGTGGTCTGTAGATCGACAGGAGGAGCGGAAGCTTGATTCAGATGAAAATGACTCGGCTGACTTCCCTAGCGTAAGTAATTGTAGGAATTTTTGTTTTGTTTTACACTAAAACATTTTCAGATGTATTTCCAAGTAATCAAAAGCTGTTGTATTCTTGAATCAATAGAGCAGTGTAGGAAAACACAGTGCTTCGACCGATGGCGATGTGTTGTGGTCTGTAGATCGAGAGTCCTGAGCGGAAGCTTGATTCAGATGAAAATGACTCGGCTGACTTCCCTAGCGTAAGTAATTGTAGGATTTTTTGTTTTGTTTTAGTTTTACCCTAAAACATTTTCAGATGTATCTCCATTACTTGGAGACTCTATGCACTTTTGCATTTTCATCAAAAGCTGTTGTATTCTTAAATAAATAGAGCAGTGTAGGAAAACACAGTGAATTTGTTTGTTTTTTGTTGTTGTCTGTGTTCCATGATTTTTTAGCAGCTGAGAAAACATTCTATGGCATTTTCATTAATTGTACCATGTAGGCCATCCATTTTTCTACTCACCCTCCAAATATCTACTTCAAAGCTTGAATAGGTAATAAATGATGAATTTTTAAGTAAACATGGTGTCGAATTTGACCACACATAATAAAATTTGTGGCTCTGGGGTAAAGCAATGACGAAAATTGGCGGCGCTCTAAAGGTTAAGTTTCTACCAAAGAATTTCTTTCAGTGATAAGCAAAAATAGAAAATTACAGGAAAAGAGAAGTAATCTCAATCTTCTTGTACATAAGGATCTCAGATGACATGCTAATCAGCACACATGCATAAGAGTCTGCTACAAGGTAAATGTGTGCTGTGAGTGGCTGTTCAGTGCAAACACTCGCCATAGTTTGCAGCAGCCTTTCCACCCTTGGCCCGGATTTCCTCCACAACCTTGTCTGCAGCCCTGGTGCCTTGGCCCACTCCCCTGAAGTCCCCACCAAGGTCGTTGACTGGAAAAATCGGGAGTCTCTCTATCAACCATACAACAACAACATGGAACACATGGAGCCAAACAAATTATCATTTGATTAATGTCAGAAATATGTGTTGATTTACAGCGAATTGTACGTTACTGTTACTATTGTAAATCATCTAAATGCTTGCATCATACAAACATCAGAAATACATTCATAATAAACATTCCACACACACACATACACACACACACACACACACAAACACACACAAACTTGAACTTGTTGGAGAGAACACTTTTTCCATTGTTAAGAGCAAAAAGCACTGTGAGGAATAGTAATCAGGGGTGTTCCAAAGTTTTGTTAGTCCACCAGCCTGCCAGGCTAGTTGCACATGTATATAATTTTCTAGCCTCAACTAATTTTTTTTAGCCCACCTGAATTGTGGTGCCATTTATCTTGAAACAAATGATTTCATTTCTCAATTTTATATTGTCCCAATTTTGTTCTTTTCTTCGTCATTTTGTTTCCTTTTTTCTGACGGTGGTTTACTGTCAGCAAAGATAGTGCTTATCCTTGGATTGCCTTATCACAAACACATCCATTGAAGGTCGAAGTTGTTCTCCTCATGAACCAATCATCAGCATGATGGGAAGTTTCTCGGCGTGTTATCACATAAAAGGGAAGATGGCGGATGTTGCAGCAGACAATATGACTTGACATCCAAGTCATGGAGGTGAGTTGATAAGAAAGAGTCTATGACAGTTGGAAACAGCATCAAAGTGCTCTTCTTATATTTACACACCCATCGGGGCAAGCAACTTGGCAGTTTTACCTAGCCCTGAAATGTTTTCGTTTGCCTGGTGGGTGCGAGCAGGCTAGTGGATTTGAACACCCTGGTAGTACACATGTATAGATGTATTGTCAATATACATCCACCTACCAACCACAGATGCTCCTCTCTCTGCAAACTGGAGAGCATAGTCCCTTCCAAGACCTGAAAACAAGGGTACCACGCATTGCATATGAGGGAACCAGTAATCTCAGCTAGCCATGTTTTCTGAGGGTCTTTAAATTCCTTTGATGCTGTAAAAGCAGATTATGGAGAAAGAAAATAATATAACAAATTATCATTCACTGGTTGAGGCACAGTATTTAAACATCAACTTCAGCTGGAACGTGTGGTACTAACCCATATGGAAATAAAAGGTTCAGGCAAGACTAATGTCAAATGTATGTGAATCCTGTCCACTTTAAAGAAGTGTATGCATTTGTGTGTGTGTGTGTGTGTGTGTGTGTGTGTGTGTGTGTGTGTGTGTGTGTGTGTGTGCGTGTGTGTGTGTGTGTGTGTGTGTGTTAAACAATGCAAGCATAAGCACATTAATCAACTGAAAGCCATGCAAACAGAGATGAACTACAGAGAAGAAGATGGAACTGGATTGGACATGTGTAGAGAAGAGGTGGAGAGAATGACTGTGAGACAGCACTTGGGTGGGCATCAGACGGGAAATGGTCTGTGGGAAGACCAAAGGCGACCTGCAGAAGGACAGTGGAGACAGAGAGGATGGCAGCAGAATGGGGGAGCTGGGGAGAGGCCAGGGTGGTAGTGAGGGAGAGCATCAAGGCCTTCTGCACCCACTGGCATGGAGAGACCCAAGTGCTAAGTAAGCCATGTAAATGACAATGCAGAAACTGTTGCTCAACATAATATTTAACTTTTAAGGGGAAAGAAAGTAATCAAAAACCTTTTGAAAGTTAGAACTACAATGAATCACATGCAAAACTAACATACACTTTTCACATCATAATAGGCAATGGAAAAACTGATCGGAAATGGTCATGCCATCAATCAAATGTGTGAAAGTATCCTCTGTGAAGTAAGCTGAAATTAGGTGATAAGTGTAGCAATGTCTTTTTTTTCTCTCTTTAAAAAATCCCACCTAAAGTGTGCTATTCTCTACACTGACATTGAGTTGTCAGCTTTTAGCTTTAGAGACATCGACGTTTGCGTCCGTTTCATTTATGATCTTTGGACTCGACCATTGGACTCCATCACCGTGATCTCGCCTTCAGGCGCAGTCAGTGTGAAGTTAGTAAGCCTTGGCAAAAAGATCTGCGGTGACATAATAATGCGATCTTGCCATCATCGAGAGCATTGCGAAGCCAATCCAGAAGCGGATGGAGCAGAAAGTTTTACTTGTCAAAACGTGGTGAGTAACACCGTTGTCCTTTGCGCCAAATAGAGCGTTGACAGTGGGAATGTGAGCGAAAGGTGCGAGATGAAACTGTCGTCTGCAACTGAACAGATAACGTCTTTGCGCCGGGATGGATGGAACACAGCGCAGCCTGTGCATTCTACGAGGCCTTGCTGCGAAGCTATTCCATAACCAAAAGTTCAGAGATCGCATAATACCTCCACCAGCTCCTGTCACCAACACCACACGTCCGTCGAACCGCAGTGGCGCAGCCATGCTTGCATGCACTGTGACCCTTAACCTCCACCTCAAGTGACCCGCTGAGCGAAGACTCTCATTGGCTTGCACTCTCGGGTGTGTTGAGTTTTCATAGGCCACGCACAACACATAAGAGTTAGTCCCCCTGCGACCGATTGCCGACTCGTGTCTCAAGTAACACGCCCGAAGTGGATGAGTGCAATATTATTTGCAAAATGCAACGCATTGTCATTCTGTGCTTGTTTTCATACGTTGCCTGTTCCGACTTCGTGCCATTCCAGACAAAATCAAATCCGTTTGATGTAAAACCTGGCGGACAAGTGGGAGAGTTTGAAAAGGAATGGGTAAGAGACGCTTTCAGTTGTGTTGCTGCGTTAGCAGTGTTGACGTACTTGCTAAAGGAGTAAAGCGACACTGACAACACCCCTCTGCCAATGGGACGTGCTGTGTATTTTGATGTTGGCAGGCGGCGACGTTCTGTTAATTTATTACTCTGCCCTTGTTCGATAGAACTATGTAGGCATGTAAGTTAAACAAAGCTGCGCGTGTTCCGATCAATTTTTGCCAAATTATTCTTGCAACTTGACGCTTAGTAATCAAGAACCCATCTCCGACCAGTGAGTTTTAATAGCTGTTTCTCATGAGCCAGTTGCATTCGATCCCAAACAAATGCTTGCACAGTATTAAGCTTCCATCTGACAGCAGTGTCATTTACTTTGCTGGTAAATGTATATCACTATTGGAAAGTTAGGAAGAATAACCAAATTCCCGGAAATGAAAACGTGACAAGGAATCAGAAATCTAAATCTCAGCAGAACTTGATAGAAGCAAAATCAAGAGGCATAGCAAGAGGTTTTAGTAATGTGATAAATATTGGTATATTTTTTTAGAGCAGGGGTTAGTAATAAAAGTGGATGGTTTACTAATTTTTATGAGAATGTAGGAACACTCCCAGAAGCACCATCCACTCTCCAATGCACAGCCAACCCGACATACTCACACTATCATATATATACACGTATGTACTTGCACGTGCATGAGTGCACACACAAGCACACACACAAACAGACACACACACACACACACACAGAGGCAAGCACACACACACACACACACACACAGGCAAGCAAATGCATGATACAGCACTTTTGAGCAAATCATATCTATAGCAGTATAGGTATATAAGTTTTCTTAATATTAACACAAATAGTGATCATGCATAATGTTATGGTCTATGCATTATTGAATGTAATGTGTTGAAAGGAATATCAATTTGGGAGAACTGTCATAGAGACATTTGCTATGTGAAACTTTATTTTTAAGGCCATGTGAAAGCCTTTCACCTACTTAGATTTATTTAATTAACACTAAATCTGATATATTGAAGATTGAGACCTTGGTTTTTTAACATGTATTTTTAATTATTGTTTTTAAAAAAATAAGTGTTATATACAATTGCCGTGACTTGAAGAATGATACATACATTCTGGTCAGCAAGCATTGCATAAAAACTGAAGGTTTTTTGTTTTGTTTTTCTGTTCTTTTCTGGCATTTTGTTGAAGCTCCTTCGGTCTTTCCAAGCTTAAAATTTTTTAATATGATTCACACACACACACACACACACACACACACACACACACACACACACACACACACACACACACACACACACACCACAATACACACACACAACATGCACACACACACACACACACACACACACACACACAAGCACACACACACAAGCACACACAAACACACACACACACATTATTCATTATTTAGTCCAGTGAATATGTTAATTTTGTTGTTTCCTCAGCTGGGGTTCAAGTGTAAATTCACATATCAGTCTCAAGGAGGGACTCATGAGGTAAGAGCAATGGTTTGTATTCACGCTGTCTTAAAACCTGAAAACCTTTCCAATCAAGATGTGTATTTATGTGGGAATAAAACCAGGATAAGTTATAGAGAATTTGACATGAACAGACTGATACTTTATTTGAAATATACATAGAAAGAGGCCTCTAATTGCTCTTAAACAGTGATGTATTTTTAACTGCAACAGAGCATGGAATAGATAAAATGAGACCTATTGAATTACTTGTGCTATAACAATCCAGAATAGGGTAAGGAAACTCTTTAGACCTGTTTTATGTATGTAAGTTTTTGTGATAATGTATACATGTGTAGATGAGATCAACTGTCTGCTTGTACTTTCATTGATATCAGTAGCCGTGGGTCTCAGAGAGAGTAAGGAGAATCAGGGACTCTCAGATGGCCAGAAAAGTGTACAGAATGGAAATATGAGCACTGTGTAACATCAGACCCAGTCTGTTGACTAAGACCTATACTACTGATTTATGGCAGTATACGTACTGTATTATCATTTTTACCCACTTTGGGCTTATTGAACCCCTGTGTGCTTCCTCGGTCTCTAGCAATGGCTGATGCACCAGAGGTTGAGTGAGGACAGCAGCAAGGTTGCCTGCACAGTGGAGCGAGATGGGGCGGAGTCCTACCTCTTCTTCCAGGCCTTCAAGCTGGAGGTGTCTGGTGCCAAGGTGGTGGAGGCTGCTGCTGATGTGAGTCCCCTTGGTGGTCCTTCTGTCAACCCACTGTAGAGGAGAACATGTTGAACAAATAGCCCCTTATCTTATCTGTCAAAGGTAATGGAATTAGCCAGTTTCACCTTTGCTTTTGTAATCATATGATCACTGCATTAACCCGTTCCATGCCCTTATGACCGAATATTCGGTCACGCGATTACGCCCTCCATAGTGCCCTTATGACCGATTATTCGGTCACAGACAGAGATTCCTAAAATTGTAAACACCCCTGTGTTCAGCTTTTGATGACGAAATGAACAGGAATGCTTACCCAAGGCAAACGCTAGGATATGCTACAGTCTGATCATAGCTGCAGAGTGTATTTTGGCTGAGGGGAGCATCAAACTGAGGTCACCCCACTTCAAGCAAGTGTGCAGTTATCATGCGCAGTTGTAAACAATGGCAGCGCCCACACCGTCTACAAGCAAAGGCATGAAGCGTGGTCTAGTATCGCCTGCTCGGTTAGCAGAGGCAGGTGAAGCAGAGGAGGAAGACATAAAAAGCGATTTAGAGTCAACAGATTCCTTTGATCAGGTCAGTGACAATGACGATCTCAAACTTTGCGCTCGACGTGTGTTCGCGGAGGTTGGCGACTCGAGTGATGAATCCAAGATTGTGGAACAACCTGCAGTGGCAGCGTCTGGCCTTTCTGCTGCTGCTTCTGACTCTGAAATGAGTTCGGACGATGAATCATCATCTCCCCGTGATCGAGGATCGCCTTATCCCTCCTCTTGTCGGGCATCGACCTCTGCATCTTCTTGTCGAGCACCACAGAGGCATGGTCAAACTCTTCACGCACGTGGTCGAGGGACTCGCGCTCGCAAGAGGACAGCATCGTGGGAGGGTAGTGATCTGCAGTCCTCAGCCTAGACAATCCTGCCTTGAGGAAGATTTCCTTCCCCCAAATCGTGAGTCACCTCAAATTCCTCAGTTTTCAGGACATGCCAGGATCAAAATCAGCACCGCAAACTTTCAGCCTGTTGACTACTATCAGCTGTTCTTCACGGACAGTCTCATTCACCATCTTGTTTATGAAACTAATCGGTATGGAGACCAAACCTTAGCTGCATCAGAGCAGTGTGGGTTTCGAAGGCATTCCAGGCTTCTTGCCTGGAGAAATGAGAAAACCATGACAGACGAACAGGGTACCAGGCCAAGTGATGTCGGGTCTGCCACAAGTAGGGCATCCGCCGTGTCACCAAGGTCATGTGCCCTGACTGTCCTGATCAGCCTGGCCTCTGTGCTGTTCCATGCTTCCAAATTTACCACACAGTAAAGAAATTCTTAACTGTCTAGTGGTGGATATTCCCATGGCATGCAAAAGGACCTTACTGTACCAGGCTAGGTTGTGCCATGTCTGCCACTAGAAGGTAATCTCCTGGGTCTCCAAAAGCTTGTGGCCAGACTGTCCTGATTAGCTTGGATTCTACCCTGCTTCATGCTTCAAGCTGAAATACTGGACTGCTCACTTGAACTGACTTTTCATTGAGATGCATGTATAACAAAATATTACAATTCTTTCCTTCACAGATCATAGTAATTACTGCAGTTGTTTCTTCTTGAATTTGCCTGGCATGATAGTGATCATAGCAATCATGCATGACTTTGAAAAGTGTGTACATGTGAATTCCTCATTTTCATCATTATGTAGATAGCATTGTTACTACCTGAAGGCTGAAGAGAAAGTATCCTACAAGCCTTTTTATTCTAGTGTGAATACTGTATTTCCTTCTTGCATTTTGCTGGCATGATAGTAGCAATTTTGCATGACTTTATCTACAGTAATTGCTGTAGGTGTTACAGTTTGTATCTTTCTTCGTACTATTGTTAAAGTATGTTCAATAATTTTCAGTATTTAGTTTCATACATATTTTGTAAGAAAAAAGATTATGAGACAGTTGAGACATAGTTTTACAATCTGAAAAACAAATCAGAAATACAATTTTTCTTTTTGGTTGAGTATATCATGAAGATGTACAAGAAATCATAATAATTTTTTTAAGGCATTAGTAAATTTTATTTTATTCAAGCTTGATTAAAGAAATAAAGTCTCTAAAAATCATGTCATTGTGTTTGTTGTGTTCCTGATTGTCTATGCTTTCAAAGAAATATGGGTTTTATGGGGTTGTTATGCATCGAAATTGAGATACGATTTTTCTCCTGAACTCAGTGTAGTATTACGTAATTTTAACTGAATTTTCCTGGCACTGGCAGTTGCATAATATAATGACGAAGCTGGCATGGAAAGGGTTAACAAACAATAACACTAGACTGCAGGACTTAAAAGCTGCTTGACAACTAACACTCAAGGCTATGCCACTTGACCTATAATTTCACCTTGGAGATTATTTCTATGTAAATTTTTATCATTTCTTCATCATATCTGTTGAAAATTAGTAGTGAAAGTGACATCTGCATCACTTGTGCCCTTGTAGAAAATACAACAGGTATATCATGAGTATCCAAAACACTGCTAGACTTTTCAAAGGTTTAGGATTTTTTTTTCCTTTCAAAATTGAAATCATGATCCAACAATATGTGGATTCTGGCACTGAGTTATTAGTGGTGTGAGCACATTCCAAGCCTGTTGGCGGGTATCTACCTGTTTTATGATCTGCAACATTTTATTGACATAAAATGTTGTCTTAGTAACTAGTTGCTATTCTTGCACTCTGTTCTGTAACCACCCACTGAAATTTACTCTAGTGAAATGGTGTTACATGAGTGATGGTTTCCATGACAACAGTAAAAGTAAACAAACAGATGTATGGAGGATATATTGTGTATGTCTTGTAGATTATAGAGATATGTTTTGATGCCAATCGATGACAGGGGCATATGATATGTTACAGAGTTGTATGTACATGATAAAACTTATTATTTAAAGCACATGCATTTTCCATCTGCAGGGTGAAGGTCATAAATCTCTTGGTGGGGCTGAATACAAATTTGAACCTGAAAATGGAGCAGGTAAGTCAGCTATCACAAGTATCACCTGAATTATCATGTGGATAGTGAGATCATCCATATTCTTGGAGTAGATTGATTAGTTTTTTTCTTGTTTTAATTTTTAAATGGAATTCTCATTTTCAATAGGAGTAAGGTCAGGTTTGAACATGGCTTTGTGTTAACTGAATGTCAATGTACACTGTACAGCAGGACACAAGCACCCTACTGCTTATTTTCATGTCAGAAAAAACTGGTGATGCAGTAGATTTTTCCCCCTAAACTCTAGAATTTGCTTCTGGACTATTGTATCCAGAGAGTAATGAATGTTGGTGAAACATACTCTGCATAAGAGATAGCTGTGAATTGATTTCATGTACAATTTTATACAAAAAGTCGTCAACATTCACAACCTCCAAGACATGCACACACTTCACTCATTCATGTGTACACACACACACACACACACACACACACACACACACATACACACATATATATATACACATACACACACACACAAACACACATACACACACACACACTCTCTCTCTCTCTCTCTCTCACTCTCCCCTCCCCTCCCCCCCCCTCTCTCTCTCTCTCTCTCTCTCTCTCTCTCTCTCTCTCTCTCTCTCTCTCTCTTTCTCACATGCATGCACACACACATGTGCACCAAACACACACATTCACACACCACACAGCTATCTCTGTAAAATCATGAATTATGTTGTTTGTATTTTCACAGTGAAGGATGTTCCTGGCACATTTGGAAACCACCTAACTTCAGTCTCACTGTTTGCTGTGAGATCAAAGCAAGAGTTATAGATATGCATGGAGAGTACTGAAGAATGTGTTGGTTGCAAGTTACATAACGTCCATGGGTCTTGATGCACTTTTTTGTTATTTTGGTGGTTGTTTTGCAATGCAGGCAGTTCTGCTTTAATTACAATGAGTATGGCCAAAGGCATCATTTAAGTGGCAGAGATGAGTCTTTGTGATTTCTGTCGTCCATTTTGGAGTGGTATTGACAAAGCCATAAGTTGTTTTCATGACTCACATGTCATTGTGTTGGTTAAAATGGTATAATATTTTTCTATGAATACTGACTAAATCATCTGCAAACTAGATGTGGAATTTAGGGTTGCTGGGAGGCTTTTACCAGGGTTTTTTTCTCTCACTATATTGGTAGACTGATGTAAAGCCTGTACAAGTTAAGTTATGATTTTCTATATTTTTGTTTTGGTTTGGGAGTAAAGTTATAGCTTAGGTGTTGTATTTGTATTCACATTGCAATTAGGAATGCTTTGATAACATTGTTCTGAAAGAAAATGTTTGTTGTGTGAGATAGTGGATAGAGTAGGTGTTCGACTAATGAGTGTTAAGTACTGGTAAATGTTTTTTGAATTGTCTGGATATGATTTTTGATATATATGCCTGTTCATTACAATTGCCGGTTACTTCTGTTAACTTTTACTAACAAGCAGATTTTCTTCTACCCTGATGAAGTGATCCTGGTATCTTAAACTACTGCACCTTCACAGACAAATCCAAACAAAGGCAGCTTACTTGGAATACAGATTGTGATGTTATTGTGTGTAAAGTGTTTTTAAAGAATGCCAAGATCTTTTTATGAAAACTGTTGTGCTTTTTCATGAGTGAATTCACAGGGAATGAATTCTGTGTTCACTCATTATCATATGCAAAGGAAAGATAGTTCAAATTGTCTTGTTATTGTATGCATGTGATTGTTTCTTACATGAACTTTGCCTTGTCGATAGCTATGTGAATACTCCACTATAATTTCCACAGAATATCAGGTCAAAACAATGAATTTGGTTACATACACAGTTTAAGTTTGTTTCAGTGACTTTTATTGAATTAGTCATGTGTTGTAAACTCTTTATTTGATCTGTTCACTTTATGGTTGTGCTTATATTTCATTAGAACTGCCCCCTACTCTTACTCCGTTACCTTACTGTCATTTGTGTCAATAAATGAGGTGATTTTTACAGGGGCTTTGGTGATGGGTTATATGTGTTTTTAAGAGTAGAATTTCATAACCAGACTCCTGGGCTATATATAGGTTTTCCTGGGTTGGCTGGATCAGAGGAAAACTGCATGGGGTGACTGGGTGCTCTTCCCTGTGAATCTTACACGAATGTCAGATTGCAAGACCTAATGCAGTCCTGATGCCCACCATAGCCTGGCTATCTTTGTGGGCTTGCCCTTGGATGAGTAACTAGGTCCAGGAAGCCCATGAAGAATGTTGATAAGGGAGCATTAAGTGGCTATGGCTGAGTTTTTTCTTTCATTATCTTCCATGGTAGAATGCTGAAGTGCGGAAGACTGTTGATGGAGATGCTCTGTTCTTTTGTGCATGCTCTCATTCTTGTGTAAGCAAATCCTCACGCACTCACACACATACACGTACACACTCAGGCATGTATCAGTTCCTTTCTTATTTGATGTTTCCGAGACCTTGGCATTAACACACAACTATTTTTCTATCTTTGGAATTCTCTAAAGTTCTGATTTCATATAAACTGAAATGGTCAAGGATAACTTTTTATAATTTGCATACTCCCTCTAAGTTCTATCTATAACTTGGCTACTTGAGCTGCTTCATTTGAGAAATGTTTGAATGGTAAGTAATATTCGTTCTTGAGTGAAACATCAGGATTTGGGGCTTACTGTGGTACTCCTAGTAAAATTTTGGCAGATTAATTTATCATATGCAAAGAGTGGAAATGAAATAATGTTCTGCAGTTTTTTTTGTTATGATTTTGTTTTGCGTGTCATGGAGGAATATGTGAATATCTGCTTAGTTATAGAAATGTCATCTAATCCATTATAAGAATGAGTGTATAAATGAATAAAAAGATGATGTGGAAGAATAACTTTTTCTGGTGTGTTAGAATTTTTTTCTCTCATCATTTTACTTATCATGAAGTAATTGAAAAGCCTTGGTTTCATTAAGACATTGTTTGCACCTCAAGGAATGTTTCTCAATGACAAATAAATATAGACAACATGGAAAAACAAAGCTTATTTCGGGACTTTTCACAAAATCTTGATAATTCCTGACACATCTTATAAAATTTTGATAGGTTAAAAATGTATGTATGATGTTTCATGTATGGGATCCCCCTGTGGGTTCGGGGTAAGAATTGACCCACCGCATCTCCCTTCGCAATTCATATGAGGCGAATAACTACGGACACCGTGACTTGATTGGTGTTGACTCAAAACTGTTCTAGTGATTTTCATTCTCAATGGCCTTACATAGCCTACAAAGGCTGATAGGCCATAAAACACTATCCATCCATCATGTATAAGAAGTCGAGCATCATATAATAATCATGTACACTGCTATCTGGTTGTTGTGCATTTAGCATGAACATTCCTTGGGGTGCTCATCTATTAGAGAAAAAGAAGTAGTGTGGTCAATACACAATTAAGTTTCCACTGTGTCAATTGTTATGCACACAGATTGATGAGCAAGTTAAATATGTGAAGCTTCATGTTTTAAGTTTTTATCAAAGTGCTCATTTTCTGTCTCCAAGATTGCACACAAGGTATGGTGGCCACGGATGTTACACTTACTCGCATCCTCAGGGGTAGTGAGACCTGTCACTTTCAAAGCAAAAGACTAACAGAACATTACCTGTTGCTTACTGTTTTATATGTGTGTGTGTGTGCATGCACGAGAGTATGTATATGTGTGTGTGTGTGTGTGTGTGTGTATGTGTGTGTGTGTGTGTTTTCAATCCATTGATTTATTACCAAAGGGAAGGAGTGACTGGATGCACACATGGGAGAGAGTGTGTGCCACTCTTTTGAGGTGACTTTGTATTGTACGATTGTTTTGAACAGGTGGAAGAAAAATAATTTTGTATTTTCCAGGAGGAGTAATTAAATAACCAAGACGATTGATCACACGTTTCTTCTGTCTTCTCTGGTGAACACATTGAAATTTGCACTGAAGTTGGCTGGTGGCAAGTGAAAGCAGTTGCCTCTAACAGTCATTTCATCGTGTCAAAAACTCCACGGAATTCACGTTACCGTACACCCAAGTCTGTGATTATTTCCTTGGTAGTTTTCAAAAGATCTCCGTATTCTTGTATGCATGCGAGTCCTGGACACTCACATCTGAACTACAGAGACGGATACAAGCCCTGGAAATGAGATGCTACCGCAAGATTCTGAACATCTCATATAAAGACCATGTCACGAATGAGGAAGTCAGCAACAGGATCAGGAGAGCAATTGGACAGTACAAAGACCTGCTCTCAATCGTGAAAAGCAGAAAGCTGAAGTGGTACGGTCACGTGTCAAGAGGCAGTGGGCCGGCCAAGATCATCCTGCAAGGAACCGTACCAGGTGGGAGAAGGAGAGGCAGGCAGAGAAAGAGGTGGGAAGACAACATCAAAGAGTGGACAGGCTTGACCTTTGCTGACTCACAGCGAGCCACAGAGGATAGAGATCGATAGAAGAAGATTGTCCGAAAGTCATCAGTGGTGCCTCAACAACCCATCTCAGGGTTAAGAGACTGAACTGAACTGAACTGAACTGGGTTTTCAAAACATCTTTGAAGCTGATAACCAGCTCTGTGGATGCATGTGTAATCCCTGTTGTCTCGTTTTCTGCTTGTGGTAACGCATTTACGCGTGTATCTGATGTTGAGCTTGTTTGTGTTCTGTTCAAGCGCGCGCGCGCGCGTGTGTGTGTGTGTGTGTGTGTGTGTGTGCGTGCGTGTGTGCGTGAGTGAGTGAGAGGAAGGGAGGGGGAGGAGAGAGAGAGAGAGAGAGAGAGAGAGATTGATTCTTTATTTATCAAGGATGAAATTTTAGGCATTTCTGTCTATCTTACAAATTGTCCTTGATCATCAAGAAATGAAAACATGGATAATTAAGACAAAAAATACACATGCAGTAGCTAATCTATGTACAACAATTGGTAAGGAATATGAAGAACATGATCAACAATGACAAAGATTTTAGTAGATGCCTTTGACAACTGTCAGCTTAGTGAGTCTTGAAGTTCAAAGCAATACGTGTCATATGTACAGGCGACAGCAGTGAGATCATCTGAATAGATAATCACGTATGGATGCTTTAAAAGACTTCATGGAAGTATTGTTCCTTAGGTGCAATGGGAGTGTATTCCATACCATAACACCTAAATATGTAATACAGAGAGAGAGAGAGAACGAACGAACGAACTTTATTTTACAAGGGTAGTGAATTAGGCAGTAGTGCCTTTCTTACATTCAGCCCTTGAGGCAAAATATTCAAATGTGGTAAGAGAGAGAGAGAGAGAGAGAGAGAGGGGGGGGGGGGGGAAGCTGGGGAAAGGGGGAGGAAGGGAAGAGAGAATGAGAGTAAGAGGGTGGGTGGGTTGGAGAGAGAGGGTGGGGGAGAGGGAGGGAGGGAGGAGAGAGAGAGAGAGAAAGAGAGAGAGAGAGAGTCAGTATAATTATCGCAAGAATTATACATGTACAATTTCTTAAACATACTAAAATGGGTAGATAGTGTACCAGAGAAGCAAAATTTACATATGGAACTTGAATCAAATACAATGACATATACATATTAAAAAAAAACAATTTTCTAAACATCCAAATGTTAAAAACAAATAACATACATGTAGGTCAAAGCCTCAGAGAGAGAGAGAGAGAGATTGATTGATTGATTGATTGATTGATTTTATTGTTTAGGCCACCGGCCCATCACAACAATACATACATGTACATGACTTGCTTCTTTTTGAGGAGCCAATATACTTGAGCCACAATTTGAAACAAGGTGTACAATCCAAGTGAGCACATTGGCTAGTACATATCAATAACAATTAAACAATAAAAACAGTATAAATATAGTATTAACGCACATTCTTTCATCATAATATTATTGTTCATGGTCATGTTCTAAACTAGCAAGAAATTGGTCTCGTAATCGGAAGGCATAATAAAGATACATTGCTACCTTGCGTGTTTTCATGTATCCACGTCCATCTATCAAAAAGGTGGCATCAGCAGCTTCTGGACATTTGATGTATTCATTTATGTATTTATTACGTAGATCATTATACAAAGGACAATAAATTAGAAAATGTTTCTCATTCTCAATCTCACCACAAAGGAGGCAATGTTGGTCTATATTGTGGCTGCGCATAGATTGTTTATTAACAAGTAAATCATTCACTCCAAATCTAAACCGGATAAATACATCTCTGAATTTTTTAATCTCAATGTATTCTAAGTATTTTTCACTTTCTAAGGTTCTTTTGAAGGATCGGAACATTCTGAATCTTTCACTTTCACGAATTTTGCTGTTCCAACTCTGCCTATAGCAATCTTGCAGCCTATTTTTCAAGTTCACAAGAAAACTTCTCTCAGTAGTAGTGCCTCCATTTTTCCAGATATACGCATAGCCGGCCTTGCATATTACATTTGCAACTAACTTTGCCCAGTTTCGATCATCTGGGATCTTTGTGTTAGACAACATGAGGTATGCTTGCCTGGGTAGCCTATCATCGGTCATTTTAGTAAGTTTTAACCAGTACTTTATTGCTCTCATTGTACTGTTTATGGCAAGTGGAAACCTTCCTGTTTCTCCATAAACCAAACTGTTAGGTGTTCTATAGTCCACATTTAAAAAACGTTTACAAGCAAACAGGTGAGCTTTTTCTACACTTTTATGTTCCTCAAGACCCCATAGCTCTGCCGCGTATAGTAGGGAAGACTGGACCTGTGCGTCATAGAGACGGAAAAATATTCCAGGTTTCATATTCTTAAGGCTCCACATCATTTTAAACAGATGAATTGTTTTTTGTTTTGCTGCAGTAGCCAAGCTGTCTAAAGATACTGTTGTTGAGAGTCTAGTAGAAAATGTATAACCCAGATATTTATAATTATTCACTACATCAAGTTGTTTTTCATTTAAGAACCATTTTTCACCTTGTGCTAGGTGCCCTCCTCTCCGGAAAACCATGACTTTGGTCTTATCTGTATTTATTTCTAGAGCAATTCGTTTAGACGCACACGCAAGGTTGTCTATTTGAGTCTGAAGTCCTGCTGGTGTGGTAGACAAAAGTGCTACATCATCCGCAAAGATTAGAAAGTAAAACTCTTCCTTTCCAGCTACCATTTGAACACCATGTTTACCATTTTTACGGAGATAATCTGCAACTTGGTTAATGTAGAGAGAAAATAGTATTGGAGATTCTAAGGCACCTTGTTTTGTTCCAATGGGGCAATCGATTAACTCTGAGATGACGCCCTTCCACCTGACACAGGCTTTTACTTGGGCGTACATAGCTTTTAGCATACCAAGGAATTTTGGGGAGACATTTGCTTGTGCAAGTGCACGCCAAAGGATCTGACGGTCAACAGAATCGAAGGCTTTTTTATAATCTATAAATGCTACATATAGTTTCCCTCTGCCCCCTCCATACACGTGTCTGGTTATCATGCAGTGGAGTGTAAATATATGGTCTATAGTTGAATACCCTGTCCGGAAACCAGCCTGTTCCATACAGATTTTCCCTTTCTTTTCAGCCCATGTGTGTAGTCGCTTAGTTAGCACAGAGGTAAAGACCTTGCTCATTGTACTTAGTAGGGAGATGCCTCTATAGTTTGCAGGGTCGAGTCTGTTTCCTTGTTTATGAAGAGGGATGATAATGGACGTGCTCCAATCCCGTGGAAAGATCTGACTGTCAAATATTGTATTGAAGAGTTTTGTTAAGAAGGGTAGCATGTACGTACTACTTGTCTTGAAAAATTCTCCCGGGATCTCGTCTAGACCGGGAGCCTTTCCACTCGAGAGCTTTTGTATAGCCTGGTTTACTTCTTCTGATGTAATCGCTTTATCTAGCATGTCATCAAACGTTGCGACTTGATCAGGGTAGTAGATATTTTCTACCTGTATGTTTGTCGTACGATTGAAAAGACACTCGAAATACTGTTTCCATGTGTCTCTTTCAATATCTGCGTACTGTACCCTTTTACTTGTCCTCTTACGTATTAGGGACCAAAACTGACTGGAATTTTTCATGTTATCCATTAGAAACTTGCTATCCTTTTTGTTATACTCCCTTTTCTTATCTCGTATTAGTTGTTTATACATTTTTCTATTCTGGACACACTCTAGTTTGTCATCTTCGTGATCCGTTTTTCTATTGTGGT
>JAWQFJ010002327.1:0-63237 GCA_034096865.1 Theodoxus fluviatilis
TCAAGTGAGACGCAGGGGCGAGGACGATTTTCCAATCTTTATTCGCAGCTGATACAAGCGCTCAGTAACCCAGATGGAATGGGGTCTGTGCTCACCCAGATGGAATGGGGCACTTTTTTAAGCAGGCATCGCAGCCTCTATTTATCAGGACAGAAACAAAGCGGGGACAGTACCGGAAGGGGTTACTTCCGGGGGAGGGGCTTTCAGACAAAGGCTGGAAGTTTCTCTCTTCCAGCGCAAGAGGAGGAGGGGGGGGGGGGGGGGGGGGGGGGCAGAGAATTCTAGAACTGTCGGAGCTTGCTGACACAGGGCAGCGCTGGACAGAGGCAGCAGCGATAACATCTCGTCAGAGCACAGAGCGATTACAGGACCGGACAGCAGCGATAGCAACCTGTCAGAGCACAGACTAATGTTCACTCTGCCTCTGGTGGTGATGGAGACAGCAGCTGGGATAAATAAACATCTCCCACAATCTCACGGCTGGGAGAGACATGCACTAATTAAACAAATCTAAGCAACCACAGAAATATTCACAACACTACTCCCTCCTTAAAACTATTCGGTCCCTGAATAGTTACCAAAACAAATAACACAATTACTAGAATCTCTAAAATCCTGTTCTAACAAAACCAACAACAGGGCCAGACCAAAACGAGTACAATAACAATTTTTCGATTCAAAACTATGGACAATCAATATGGAACGATTTAACGTTTAACACGACCACCAATGTCCATCAAATATCTAGCTGAGGGCACCCAACAGGGTCAGCGAACGTTCAGTCGCTAAACGCTGTGGATCTCAGAGCCCTATACACACGTGTCAGGTGACTCACATGGAAAATCAGGAGAACACACTAGCGGCATATCACTCGATAAGGCACAGGGAGGAAGGAGCACGAATTCTTGATACAAAAAGTGATGCACAACCTTACTCAAATCTTTTACATGACACGTATTAGTTATTCTATGCCAGAATAACACAACACACCATTGATGACGCCATCAACTAACAAAGCTATAATTATAAATACATAAAACTGAATCTACACAGTGAACCGGTACCAAAATCTCCTGATGAGTGGACTCTGGACATCTCTTATCAGCGTACTAGTGCTGCCTACCCCGGATGGGTAGGATCTGGACACCTCTACACAGCACACCATGGCTGTTGACCCACACTAAGTCTCACCTGGACGTCTACCCTCAGCACACCTGTGCTACCGGCCTCCTCTGGGCCTCTCCAGACGTCCCTCTTCAGTACACACAGTACTGGAGACTTCTAAAACGGGTCAAATCCAGACATCCTTCCGCAGCATCTACGCTATAGACCTCACAATAGGTAAAATCCAGATCTCTCCTGAACTCATAAATGCAATATAATGGCACCGCGAACACATACTCAATACAGCATCAAGACCTACTACTAAATTAAAAATTAATGACACCGAGAACACATACTACATCAAGATCTATTACTAAATAAAAATCAAACTGCTCCATTCCTTACCTCCCTGGCAGCACATCATTCAGTCTCCTGACTCCGCAATATCTCCTGTGCAATAGCATTTAGGTAATGCCATCAGTCCATACGAAGGTGACACAATTGCTATGGAAACGTTCTTGTAGCATCAAGTCTCGATCTCTCCTCGTTCCTGTTGCCGACGAATCCCACGGCGCCATCTTCGCCCTGGAGGAAGCCCACGCGGTCGGGTCGTCGTCCTCCACCGGCGAAGCAGGTACCGGCCGCCCTCTCGCGTCCCTCTGCCGGGTCTTGTAGCGGCGAATCCTCCGCACCTCAGCGGAGTAAGGCAGAGGCGATGACAGTCCAAGGTTGTCCGATCTCCTTGCAGACTCACGTTTTCGAGGACGTAGACCGCTGGGGGAGTTGCATCTCTTGTTGACTTCTACACCAGACCGCTCCTGAGCGCTGATAATGCCATCTTCTGTGCCACTACGTCCAGATGTCCTGTCCGCGACGACAACTCCGACTCTCTTGCGGTGTTGCCAGTTACCCTCTCCAGGGGCATACCCACATGGTCGCACAGGCCTACAGCTGCTCCTCTGGCACTCTTCACTGGCAATATCCTCCATGGCTCCACAGTCTTCTTCTATTGGCAGTTCTTTTCGCAGCCGCTGGTGCTCCTGCTCCGGACTAGTGACACGCTCCTCGACTTCTGCTATCTGGTGGGTCACTTTCTCTCCTACTAGACTCTGGAGTTGGCGGTTCGTTTGCTGCCAGAGCTGAAGCAGACGGTCCTCTCTCTCCTCTTGCCGTTTTCTTTCTTCTTCTCTCTCCTGGCGCAGGCGTTCTTCTTTCTCTTTCTCCTGGCGCAGGCGTTCTTCTTTCTCTTCTTTCTCCTGGCGCAGGCGTTCTTCTTTCTCTTCTTGCCTCTTCCTGTCGTTCTCTTCCTCCTGCTGCATTTGCCTCAGCATGGTGATGATGTCAGCTGTCGTCGTTTCCTCAGCCATTTTCCTGCTCCTTAGATTGTAGGACATACGACATAGATCCCACTTCTGACACCAATTGTTGCGGATCTTTCGTGCGGCCTGGTTTCCCCACTGTTCAAGACAGTGGTACGTCGTAAGTCAAGTGAGACGCAGGGGCGAGGACGATTTTCCAATCTTTATTCGCAGCTGATACAAGCGCTCAGTAACCCAGATGGAATGGGGTCTGTGCTCACCCAGATGGAATGGGGCACTTTCTAAACAGGCATCGCAGCCTCTATTTATCAGGACAGAAACAAAGCGGGGACAGTACCGGAAGGGGTTACTTCCGGGGGAGGGGCTTTCAGACAAAGGCTGGAAGTTTCTCTCTTCCAGCGCAAGAGGAGAGGGGGGGGGGGGGGGGGGGGGGGCAGAGAATTCTAGAACTGTCGGAGCTTGCTGACACAGGGCAGCGCTGGACAGAGGCAGCAGCGATAACATCTCGTCAGAGCACAAAGCGATTACGGACCGGACAGCAGCGATAACAACCTGTCAGAGCACAGACTAATGTTTACTCTGCCTCTGGTGGTGATGGGGACAGCAGCTGTGAAAACTAAACATATCCCACGATCCCACGGCTGGGAGAGGCATGCACTTTAGAACTGACTAAACAAATCTAAGGAACCACAGAAATATTCACAACACATAGACCTCGCAAAAATTGGATGATATACCATGCTATAGTATAGCAGCGTCCAACAACCTCTTTCTTTACTGTGGCAATGGTTCTTGTCATAACGCTACCGACCATGCCATTACCATGACAACTATCATTGACATCATAAACAATCAACACCATAGCTTCTACTTTCACCTCCACCTCCACCACCACCACCACCACCACCACCACCACCACCACCACCACCACCATATTCACTACTGCTACGCACGCCATCTACATCCACCACCCTATGCGACTACTACATCACCACCACCGTTACATCCACAACCAGCACAACTCGTGTCTGATTTCAGTCTGCGACGTCAGGTGACGGCCATCAACAAACTGGCAGCAAGGGGCATGTTCTTCTGGGACTATGGCAACGCCTTCCTGTTGGAAGCCAGCCGTGCGGGTGCGAGTGCCCTCCCCTCTTCGTGTTTGCGTGTGTATGTGCGCGTGTGTGTGTTTGCGTGTGTGTGTGTGTGCGCGCGCGCGCGCACGAGTGTGTGTGTGTGTGTGTGTGCGCGCGCGCGCGCGTTCACGAGTGTGTGTGTTAATTTCGTGCGTGTGCGTGAGTGCTCGTCCGTGTGCGCGAGAGCGTGTGTGCCCGTGTGCATGTACATATGTTTGTGTCGGTATGCGCCCATGCAAGCTCATTCGCATTTGTGTGTGCACGTGCGTGGGTGCGTATGTGTGTATGTGTGTGCATGCGCGCGCGCGCATTTGTACATAGTTACGGTTGGTTGCATATAACTCGCTCATACTATCACAATGTTCCATCCCCGAGGACCAACCGTTCCACCTGAAATGCAGATGAAGACACAAGCGAACGAATGTGTAGAGCTTCCGAAAGCTGCAGGAGGAGAGAACTCCTGGTTGGTAGACCACGACAGTGGCAGCAGCAGAACAAGACTCCATGACGTACGGTCACCAGAAACGGTGGCAAAATTCAGGCAGTCATATGGGGATCAAAAATCGAAATGAGTCGCCGCTATTGAATTATTTTAAAAGCTTGATTGATGAATCAGCAGTGACTTTTCTGGTCAAGAGGCCTAACAAGTTGAATACAATTATCTCCCCCTGTGTTGATGAAGCGTTTGCTGTAAAAACCTACTCGTTTGAGATTCTATTCTAGTCACATTTCCCAGTCCACTTCTCCCTTTCGTTGGAGATTTACCTGATTGAGTATGAGCTAAGTGATTATCTATGCGCTTCGAGCGTTTCCTTGGAATCGTGCCACGGCCATTAAAATAAATTGTGACGACAACGACGACGACGGCGCATTTCTAAGATTTAGTAACCATTTCAGATATTTTTATTTCTACCAGGAAGGAATCAATCAAATAAATTTGCTTTCCGTAGATTTGAACTTGGAGGCTATTTTCTGTAGTGCCTTGTTACACGTGCTTCTGTTGTCTTATGTTCTTTTGTGAAGCCTCAGCAGCAAATACAAAAGGTAAAGACATACAAAATCGTAACGTATTTGGAGCGTTGTAGTTACGTTGTGGCTACGTTGTAGCTACGTTGTGGCTACGTTGTGGCTACGTTGTGGCTACGTTGTGGCTACGTTGTGGCTACGTTGTGGCTACGTAGCCTGCCACAAAGAGTAGACAGAGTGTCCGTCATGTCCGCTGCACTTTGGTCACGCAGGAGCGGACGTGGGATGTTCGGAAGGACTGCACGGCACCAGGTTCCGATACCCTTCCTACGTGCAAGACATAATGGGCGACATCTTCTCCCTGGGATTCGGGCCATTCAGGTCAGCATTATCCGGGACCAAATTCGCTGTGTTTATTTTAGGTCTTTCGAGAGCTTGCATGAATCTCTCCAAAATTGTTGTAGAATTCGTCCATCGAATATTACTCTCTTTTTTTTCAACCGTGTAACCCGCAGCTTTGATATAAATTCGAGCAAAAAGTCAATAAAGAAGCGTGCAAGTCCGACTTCTGCACATTCGTGATACTCGTACTTACCACTTACGGGCCGAGATGGTGAGATGTGTGTCTGCATGAGCACGCTGCGTTGTGTTTTGCATTTAAATAGCCTACAAATGTATTGTTAATTTCTCTTAAATGTTAACCTTGTTGTCGTCACAATGGGAGATTCCCCAACCTCACCCCGACCCCCAACCCCCCTCCTCCACCCCCACCCTTACCCCCCTTTGAGTCATTGGCGCCTTTCTCAAGGTGAAAATAGTCAACTCAAATATCTCTGTTCGTGAGGACAACGTTCAGTGAGACGGCAAGACTGACAATGTAACATTGAATTGTTTTTCATTTTGCCATTTCCTTCATGCTTTTTGGACGGCAGATGGGTGTGCACTTCGGGAGATCCAAGCGACCTGCAAAAAACAGACGAGATTGCGACAACCATTTTGGAGGACGCCATCAAGGAAGGAGGTACGTGGAATGAAGATGCCATCCATAATTTCTGTCTTGAATAATATCGCCATGACTCTAAGTCTTTTACCAAGTAGCACTCTGGTAGTCAGTTGCTCGTGTTGTACAAATAGTATGGAGTGTGTCTAGCTTACAGCCAAAGTTTGTCTGATGTCTCCCTCTTCAGCTGGAAGACTGTTATCCTTGAGATGTTGGATGACTGTTTTTCGAAGCAGAGGATGCGATCATTCTATCTTATTCGAAGGAAGGATTCTCATGCACAAACAAAGACTATGAAGTTGACTGCGTAGTGTTTAATGTGTTATTCTTGGCTTTTTGTTACTCTACCAGCACCGGCTTCTGTCAAGCAGCAATACGAGGACAACATCCGTTGGATCAAGGAGGCCGGGCAGCACAAGATGGTAGGAAAGCCTCCACTTCTACTGGAAATACACAAACGACATGCTTGACTTGAAGTCATGACGGTGCTCCGTCACTCCTAACAGAGCATTTTGTGAATTTAAGTACGAATACTAGAGCTCATGTTGTGCCGTTTCTATCGCCATGCCCAAGTATATCTTGACAGTCTGTAGACGTCAAGAAACAGCCAGCTCAAATGTTTAATCTACACAAACTTAATCTCTTCTATCCATCCAATTCACACTCACCCATATACACAACGGGCAACGACACATTCATCCCATAGAGTGCTAAGGCAAGGCCGCACTCTGTACGCTTGACATATCTTTTAGGTGGTTGGATCCCAGGCCCGTATCCTGTACTCCGACCAGAGAGGACGCATCTCCATAGCAACCGCCTTCAACAAGGCCGTGGCCGACGGCCAGCTGCAGGTAAGGTTTTGTGACGGTGTGTGCCTCCACAAGAAGAACTCGCAGTCAAGAGACTGGAGGTTTCTCCACTGATCTGACTGACGTAAACTTGCATTCTCATTTGATATGACGGTTTTAAGTCAAGAACGAGATATAGGCCTATTCCCTTTCTCTGGTACAGTTTGACATTCCAAGTATGGCATTCCAAATTTTAAAATAATAATTTAAGTGTGTATACAGACTGCCATTGTTGAGCCTATGGCATCGAGATTTAGAAGTCATCTAAAGTTACTCGACCGATGAAAGCATGTGCATAGTTTCGCTTTAAAGAATACCAGTCATACGAAGCAATCCTTCTAAGTTGAAAACCATGGTCGAGTGCTCCATGATAAAGTTAATATGTTACTTCTTAAGTCGGCTGCTAAATGGTCGAGATCTAGCTGACACTGACCGTTTCCCTTTTTTAGAAACTTCTATTACCACCACCACAATTTTGGGGTTTCCTGATAGCTTGTATGGAATCCACTCGTGTCCAAAAAATTCCTCCTCACTTACTGGGCCTGAAACTATTGCAAGGACGCAAAGATAGGAAAGGTCTGGTGCCTCTCCCCAGCACAACAGAAAGGCTTCTGTTTGAGAATATTGTAAAATAGTAAATTACTTCAATGTCGTCGTTGTATTAGAATCGACATTTTCATTCCGGGGTTACACAGGTGTTTTGCTTATTTCATTCGATATATGGCTTTTGACAGTTTACTCATATCTTGATATACAGGGGCCAGTGGTCATCAGCCGTGACCACCATGACGTCAGTGGCACGGACAGTCCGTACAGAGAGACCTCCAACATATACGATGGCTCCGCTTTTTGTGCAGGTAATTGAAGATAATAGAATAGTAATGATAATTTATGTGCAAATGTTTGAAAACAGAAAAACGCAAGGAAAACAAGTCCTCTGATAACATTTTCAACGATAGGCCTACCTGCAAGACAGACCGCTCCATCGACGACATTGGCCTTAACATACAACCAAAGCAGGCACTACATAGCTTCCGTGTGCATCGGGCGTGAACATGAATCTCACAGACGCACTCCATGCTGACCTGTGCCATGACCCACCATCTTCTTTTCTTTCCGCAGACATGGCCATTCAGAACGTCATCGGGGACAGCTTCCGTGGCGCCACCTGGGTGTCCATCCACAATGGCGGCGGTGTGGGATGGTCAGGGTCATGTTATCTCATTAGCACGTGTCCATCTCCTCCTCTGTGCACTTGTGTTGCACGACTGTGTGTGGCAGAGGGTGTCCGTCTGACCGTGTGTATATTATTCTGACTCTGTGTGTGTGTGTGTGTGTGTGTGTGCGTGTGTGTGCGTGTGAGTGTGTGAGCGCGCACGCACGCACGTGTACCTGCTTGCGCGTTCATGCGTTTACATGGCTGTTTGATTATCTGTAAGCGTTCCTGATTGCATGCCACTGTATGCGTGCACGTTTGTGTTCGCTAACAACTGTGTGTGCGTAGGCCCCTACGTGCGTGCATGCATTAGAGCGTACGTGCGTGCGTGATTATAGTACGTCAAAATACTGCATTAGATCTCTGGTGTTTACCAGAATGTGTGTGTGTGTGTGTGTGTGTGTGTGTGTGTGTGTGTGTGTGTGTGTGTGTGTGTGTGCAGGTGCGCGCAAACACACAAACAGAGAGAGAGAGAGAGAGAGAGAGAGAGAGAGAGACAGACAGAGACAGACAGAGACAGACAGAGACAGAGACACACAGACAGACAGAGACACACACACACAGAGAGAGAGAGAGAGAGAGAGAGAGAGAGAGAGAGAGAGAGAGAGAGAGAGAGGCAGGCAGGCAGGCAGGCAGACAGACAGACAGACAGAGTCCGTCTACTAGTGTGTAGACAGAAGCTTAGATACCGTTTTCACAGTGTCATTTCTTGCTTGGGCTGCGGGACAAGGTTTTTAGATTCCGGAAGGTCGGTATCACGTACAGGGCCGGAATGCGTGACTGCAGTTCCAAAATCTCTGTTTGTGTTGCATTCTTTCACACAAATCCTTTTTTGCACAAGACCACAGCACACTTGATTCGAGAGAGAAAATGGGCATCTTTATTAAGAAAGCATAATAACCAACGATTAACACAACATCCAGTATTCTTTCTTAATAAAGAGCCAGTGACACCATATATTATACATACGACAGTATAATAATCATAGCAGCATGCCTCAGAACCTCAAAGATATTATTGCTTATATAACACGGCTGAGGTTGTGCAAACAAATGTACACATCACTCACATTGCAAATTTTCCTCTTCAGAAACAGAATTCTACATTCATACAATTAATCAAAACCATGACCCTGGTTATGTCCCTTGTTCTGATCTCAGTGTTATTTGTTCTAGTAGTTTTACCTCTCACCCATGTACAAAATTATTTACAATCACATCATAACATGTAACTAATCTTCTTGACCCCTGTTTTGCGTGACTGCAGTTCCAAAATCTCTGTTTCCTTTGCAGGGGCGAGGTGATGAACGGCGGCTTCGGTCTTGTCCTTGATGGCTCGAACGTGAGTGCTGGAACTCTTCTCTAAAGTCCGAATGCGATTCGTAAGGCGAACACGCTAACTAGTTCCAGTGGTTACGTGATCAGTGGCCTTTCATGGCCTGCAAAGGCTGAGAGACCGTAAGACTTCTTTCATTCATTCATCCATCCATCCATCCACTCGTTCATTCTTTCTTTTCGACAAGAAAATGACAGCAGCAGGCTCTTTCAGACCTTACAACTTGTTCGAAAAAAGTCCAGTTGTGCAGTAAAGGCAAAAAACTAATAACGTAATGTTGAAATATTTTACTAGTATTGCCCTTGGTACCGATAGCTATCATTATTTTATTCACTATCTATTCTAGTAATTTTCTAAATATAACCAAAGCTTTTTTCCAATCAGCGATATTGTATGCCATCATCTGTTAAATGGTATGAATTGTTTTTGTTTTTTGCATGCCTGTCATGCATCTTGGACACAAAAGATAACAGTTTCTTATCCATCAGAAACCTAAAATGGGTTGGGGGTCAGAAAATTCTGTGAACCCGTCAGTAATACAGCATTGTGCCAAAAATAGCTCGTTCTGATACTATTTTTTTCTCCACTTGTTACAGAAAGCATTCAGATGTCAAAGCTTGTTTCCATTTCAACATTTTAATTTATCGAATAAACGCTTGTTTATTGCCCAAACAAGAGTAAGTTAAGAGTTTTGTGCGAAATAGTCTTAGAACTACTTTAACTGCGTGTGTCAGGGAGCAGATCAGCTATCCTGCAAGCCTCTCGTGTGACCTCCATTGGCATATTTCGGACGAAAACCTTCCATCACGTGATGTCAACTGTGCTAGAGACACTATCGATTGTAGGCGAAGTCTCTGTAGTGGACTAGAATGGGGGTCAGAACAGACCCACCTTGTATCCCTGTGCGATTGGAATGAGGCGAATTACTAGGGATATCGTGACCTGATCTGCGCTCACTTAAACCATTCTAGTAATTTTGGTGCTTAAAGGCCTTATGTAGCCTATAAAACTCCATCCATCCATCCATCCACCCATCCATCCATCCATCCTGTCCATAAGAGAAGTTAATATCAATTTTCTTGTCTTAGACTGTTCAGCAATAAATCCACACTACACGTTCTTTGACTACAGCAGCTGCCTTACAGGGTCATCTCTATCGTTTGACAGGATGCGGGAGATAGGGCCAAGCTCATGCTGTCCTGGGACGTCAGCAACGGGGTGAGTAGCATCAAGATGGCGTCTCTCCTTTGTATCCTGCAAAGGTGGGGCGCGTTACCAAGACGCGAGGAGAGCCAAGATCTTGCGAGGAATAGGCCGGTGTCAACGTGCGTCAACAAGATGAAAGCACATGTAAAGGCAGTCAGAAAGCACATGTAAAGGCAGTCAAAATTTGACATATGTTGACACCAGCCTATGCCTCGCGAGACCTCGCGTCTATGCAACGCGGCCGTGGGTTTCGCAGATGCAATCCGAAAGTATCATTCGCGGGACCAGAGGCGCGTTTCGTTTCAATATGCATAAAAAATGTTCTGAGATGAGCGCTCGCGGCGAGCGCCTGCATGAACAGGTTTATGTAAGAGAGACATATTGAGGCGCGTTTATTGGGCATAGAATCTCGAGAGAATCTCGAGGGCTAGGCGTTGCCTACGTTTCTCGCTCATTAGCCATAGGTGCGTCTCGCTCGCCCTCGACTAGCCATCGAGGCGAGCCACTTCGCCTACAAACGCGCACTTGGACTTCGCGAGCGCTTGCCATGAGCGCTTATATCTGATCATGAAAAAAGGAGAATATTTCTAAACGAAACGTTCCTCTGGTCCCGTGAATGATACTTTCGGATTTTTTCTTTGCTACCCGCCTCCGCCTCAGGTCGTTAGATATTACACTGCAGAGATCAAGATGCTGGAATCACTATCGTTGTATGGTAACATCGTTTCCTCTGGGAAAGTTTAGAGTCTTTTCAGAGTGCACATGTACACGTCCGACATGCTGTCCCTGGTGCCCAGCGATTATTTATGTTTCATTTTCCAATATATGCTTAATGAAACCCTTCGCTTTTCCCTGAATGAAACAAGTTAGTTTCCATCCCATCATCATTACTGATAAAAAGCATCCCATGCAAACATTTTCCTCATTGCCACTGAGATGATTTATCCCCAGATTTATCATTCCAAAGTAGCCATCGTTATGGGGTGGCACCAGTGCATTCACACTATAATGCGCGCGAGCGCGTGAGTGGTTGTGTGTGCATGTTTGTGTGCGTGCACGAGCGCGCGCGCATGAAACTTAAAGCAAGGGCACTGCAATCTAACTTTCTTATCACCCTATCACTCACTTTCGCTCTTGACTTTGAACCACTATGTATCCACACTTTCCCAGAAAACGGAAGTGAGTATGAATCTTTTGCAAATCCATGAAACAGACTGGAAAAGATTTCTGGTCTTCTTCTGGAGCTAGATTAAAATCTCATCACCTTTTGACGAAAAAACATTATTTGAAGGACATTTCAAGGCGTGTGTGCTGTAGCAGTATAGGGAAATCATTGAATTAGTTGCAATGGTGCAAGTGACATTATAAGCATAAGGTGAATACAGAAGTGTCCGCCTCCTCCGTTATTGCTCTCCAAACAGACTCTGGGAATTGTTCCACCACATGACATGATATATATATATGTGCAGCTTATTTTGACAGGATAACCATATGGCGTAATTATGCAATGAATTATAATGAACTATGCTGCAGCAATTCTGAATCAAAGTTTAATCCCCTCACAGGTTGCTCGTCGAAGCTGGGCAGGCAATCAACATGCCAAGGAGACCATTTGCAGGGCCATGACCTTTGATCCCAAGCTCAAGGTCACGGTGCCCTGTCACGTGACCGACTCCAGTCTGCTGGATGCTGCGCTGCAGGAGGCCAGTAAGGAGTGAAGTTGCCATGGCAATGAGAATTCAAGTCTTGTTGAAAACCAAAAAGATGAGAAGGATACACGGAAGGCTTTGCTCTGCTGTTGTTAGCGGAGTGTACTTTGCAATATCTCAGTGATTTAGGCCTATGTGGTTTATACTGGATGTCTACTGCGGTACACCTACACACACATAGTGTAGAGGGCTCACATATAGTATTTTTGTTTGCTGCCCAGACTTGTTCATGGATGCAAACTTTGTATAGTTTGTATAGATATGGGAAATTATGTTTTAGTATTGATAAATGCTTTGCCCATTTTCGAAGAGTTTCAAATCGCAGTGGATTTGGGAACGAGGTCCCTGTTCAATCTAGCTGTCCCCATCAACATTTTTGAAAGGGATGACGTGTAAATGCATGGTGTCACAGTGTGTTTCCCTGGCACTGTTTATGAGCAACTAGCACAAGTGCCCAGGCTTCCACACACAGCTGCGCTGGATAGCCAGGGACTGCCTGCAGATGACTCTCACATTTCCAGCTTTTGAGAACGACATGTGCGGAATCTGTCTGCACCAAACTTCTGCACGAATGCTTCATGGCAGCCAAATGCTGGGAAAGGCTTCCATAAATGGGCCACACTGGTGGACACGTCCGAGGAGAGGGGTGTGAGAAAGACAACCAGGTTGGCGGGAAACACAATCTAGCAAGACAAAACATCTGATTGGCTGCGTTTTTACGTTGCTTTTTATTACTCGTCAGACTCTTTTGTCATTATTTGCATGAATCACTGCGACTTCACGGAGAACTAACCAACCAAGATCACTTGCCAGTCAGATGCTGTTGCTTGCTAGCTTGTATGGCCCGCCAGCTTGGCTGTCTTTCCACATCCCTCTCCTCGGATGAGTCCACTAGTGTGGCCTGTTTATGGAAGCATTTCCAAATGCTGCACCATCATTACATTTCTCTAAAAAATGTTTTCCTAAAGTAATTAGGATAACCTAAAACCATTCCTGAAATGTGCTAATTCCAAATCTGTGCTTGATTTCTTGTAACTTTTCCCGATCTGGAATCCACAGACAGGCAGATCGACCGACTGAGCCAGCCAGCCAGACTTTCCTCTTTAATATTTAGCAGAGAAGATCACTTGGTGGCCAAGCCCTACCTTCTGGTTCAACAACATTTGCCTCATCTGATTCTGTACAGATTTGTGAGAAGAAAATGGTGTTTTCATACACGCCAGAATAAATATGCATGTTTTGATGATAGTTCCAAAACATTATGTGAAGCGCTATGCACACCCAAGAAAGAGTTTGTGCAGGGGAGCTGAGCTCAGTATGGTGATTTGGTGGAGCAGCATGTGCTTGTTGTTGTAGAGTGAAGGATCCCATGCATCCCAGAAAGAAGGCGGATGTCAGGCCCGATGTTCCTCTGCATTGAGATGTCTTCTGCATTGAGATGTCTTCTGCATTGAGATGTCTTCTGCTGCAGCAAGTCATTTATACAGAAATGTTGCTTGGTTTCATTCCAGTAAACAACCCATCACTATGAATAAGGTGAATATAAAAAGAGTCAACAATTTTATCAATTATTGATCATTTATTGTCAATATTCCTACTTGGGGTAATCTACTGCATTCCACTGTCAAATGAAGGTATGGTACCTTTTTCAATATCATCCATTTCAGTCTTAAGTCTGATAGTTCAATAAACACTTATTGCAAACTGACTTGTTCTGGAATTCCATAGAAACAAAACTGCACACTATGCCAAGACTTATTTAAGTTGTATGCTGGGTCAGGAAAAAAGTTGTACTAATGTTCACAAAAAAGTCCATCAAAGCAAAATATGCATTAAATACACAAACACTTGTAAAGAGATTGGCAAAATGTCCATCACCTTTTAAATTAAAAGACAACTTGCATTTCCACTAAAGGGAGGAAAAAGTATAAACAGAATCTTTCTTCTTCTTTTTCAATCCAGTCAAAAAGTGTGGATGCTATAAATCCATCCTATAAAATCACGGAAAGGAAAGCCAGCTATCATTCCGAGAGATGCTGACGGGCACACAGAAATGAGAAATCCCTAAGACCTGTCTTTGTGTCAAAATTAGCAAGCACATTTTGACAGATTTATTTTTAACAACCAAATAACCTTTTTTTTCTCTCACTAGTTTTCATGATTAGAAATGTCATAACGAATTCATGCTATGCCATAAAAGCACCACCATGGTACAAAAATTCATTCAGGCATTAGCTACAGGCAATTGTCACAATGTTGTGTTTTATTTCATAGTTAAGGTTGAACAAATTCAGAACTGGCTCAATGCAGGAATTTCACTCATGTCATAATATCAAAATATTACCCAGTTTTGAATAAATAAATCTGACTTTTTCAATCTCAGTAAAATGTAATGCAATATTCAAGTTGGCAGTAGCTTTGCGCAATAAATAATTCATACAAAAGCACACTTATTTTTAAAACATTTGGCCAAGATAAAATATTGATCACCTCACATAACAACACAATAAAATGTCAGCATTGCTTCATGTTATACTCTGGCAAAGCTAATTTTTCCTTGAGTTAACGCTGAATATCTTTTGATTTAATTTTCTCAACACAAGCAGATGAAGTGTGTTAAATCTATGGCTTAGACAACAACAACAAAAACAGCACACAAAACAAACATAATGTTCTCCTCACTTCTTAAAGAGAACCGATACCATTTGTCTGCTGATTAATATAATACCAAAATCAAGCATACCACAACACACAGCTTATGAGGCTAAAATGTTTTCAATGCCTATGACTGGATACACCATGACAGAGACAGATATCCCATCAGTAAAATACAAGCACATAGGGAGGAAAACGAGTAGATGGGCACTGTCAGCCAGTGCTACTTTAGGTAACATAGGAAGGCCAGATCTTCATGTAACAATCTAAAAACATCTCTCAAACAACAAAGACTCATCTTGCTACACCCTAGCAGCAAGTTCTCAGAAATGTAATTCTGATATGGCAATCTTCTAGAACAACAAAGGATCAAGTATCTTCATCCTTGGCAGCAGTGAAAAATCTCCAGTGGATTTATGGAGATGGCAGTCTCATTGGGGTGCAGAGGGATGGCAGTTTTGCAGATCCACAGTGAAGTCCACTTTGGACTGCATCCAGCTTTGCAGTCCTGCAGGGGAACTGGGTTGGACTCTCTGTGACAAGAGTAGGGGTCATGCTCAGATTCCTAGGGGTCATTCACTACTGTAGGGGTCATTCTTTATAGGGCATTATGGGATAACCACTTCAACACATAAAACCTTTCTGGCTCTACACCTGCAACTCTGCAATGACATTATGCAGAGGCAATGAAGACATATGCAACGTCAAAATGACATTATGCAAAGGCAATGGAGATGTCTGCAACTCTAAAATGACATTATGCAGAGGCAATGAAGATATCTGCAACTCCCCAATGCCATTACGCAGAGGCAATGAAGATATCTGCAACTCTGCAATGCCATTACGCAGAGGCAATGAAGGTATATGAAATTCTGCAATGACACTACACAGAGGTAAAGAAGACATCTGCAACTCTGTAATGACATTATGTAGAGGCAATGAAGACATCTGCAACTCCACAATGACATTATGCAGAGGAAACGAAGACATCTGCAACTCCACAATGACACTACACAGAGGCAATGAAGACATCTGCAACTCCACAATGACATTATGCAAAGGCAATCCCTGGGATGGGGGACTCAGGATTATCACTTTCTTGCATTTCCTTATTGACTGCTACCCTGTGTTGTTACTATGTGTTGTAACCCTATGTGTGTGTGCGTGAATGAGTATGAATGTACAAGGTGAACATGTATGATGCACCTTCATGACTGTTTGAGTGTTGGTTCAACATCTATGATGTGCAGACAAAAGAAACACATTGTCTTAAAAGGAGCTTCCTCAACACCATATTTACTATTGATATCTAAACAAAAATAAAGTTTGAAAAAGAGAAGTGAACACTTAACATGATATAACATAAGATAACATGATTATAATTTATTCATCAAAAAAAGGAAATTAAAGTTACAAATCACTGGTAGAATAATAACAAATTATGTACAAACAATAAATTCTTAAATATCACAGAACATTACAATCAGGGAATTAAAAAAAAAGATTAGGAAGGTAAAGGACTGCATCACAAAAGATTGGGATCAGACTGCAGTTCTTGAATAGTTAGAGTTTAAAATACTTAATGCACTTGGTACTAAACATCGCCGGTGGTCTTTAATTAAGGGGGAGGTTCCAAGGTGACAAAAGTAAATTTTTTTCAAAATTTCACATTTTTGGGTTAAGACTCTTCTGGAAAGGTGCTCTCATGGTGGATCACAAAATACAAATGAGTCCTTCCACAACTTGATCTGGCAACACTGTCCGAAAGCAAGTTTTGTGGGCTGCACCCGCCTGTCCCTAACTGTTGCAGAAGCAGCAATTGTGTACAATGATGGCCAGATGGGAAGGTTGGATGTTTTCAGAGAACCGGGCTTCACTCCTGGCCACTACACAGAACTTTGCCTCCAGCAACTGGACAAAGCCAGGATTGAAGGCTCGAAACTGCAATCCCTGACTGTGACAAAGCAGGCGCGCAAGTCAAGAGCTTTGAGGGAGGCCGACTCTCAGGAGGAAAGTGAGAATTTCTACCAGTCAGGAGGACATGAATAGGTCAGTTGAGTGATCCCTGAGTGTAGGTGTATGTTTGAGCCAAGGAATACTATAGTAGTCCTTGGTTTGAGCTAAAAGATATGCTTGCAGGACATTAGATTGTGCGTTTATCTCAGAATTTTGAGAACTTGAACACTAAAATTGCATTTTCTTGGTTTTCTCAAACATTGAAGTGGCGTTACTGTTTTCAAGATTATTCTGCAGCTATTGATCAGAACAACTTAAAATTTTCAGCATTTTCTGGTTGCATCAGTATTGACAGGTGGTAGCTCTCTAAAAGAAAATGGAGATATTTTCAACATTTTGCCAAAGTGTTCTTTTTTCGTTTTTTTTTCTTTTCCAAAGTCAACATTTTGATTAAGTATAGACACTCTAAAGTGGTGGGGTCTGTTGCCTGATATATTGTAAATGTAGTGTCCAAATTTCAAAGATTTAGGTGGAAGAGTTGATGTTTTATCTTGAAAATAGCTCACAGATAAATGTGATATGTTCAAAATTATGTTGCATCATTAAAGTCATTTCTGTGCAATGAAGATGAATTCAAGCTTCATGAACTTATGTCTATGTGTAGTATGTTTGTTGTAGAACTTGGTTGGCTAAAATCATGGCTGTATGTTGATTTGACTTTAAATCGTGGCCAACTCTACAGGATGACATTTCTGGTAATTTTACATTGGAACCTCCCCTTAAATGTTTTGGAGGGATGAAATCTTTGGCTGTGTGGTATGAGACTGGAGTGGAATTCTGTGTAGAGGGGGTGATCTGTGTTACTCAAGATGACACATGTCTTCTTTTGCACTCAACTCAGACTCAGACACAATGGAAGAAACAAATTGCAACCAAAGATCAGAACACTTGACATGAACTATCATTTTGGTATAATGCGACAGCTATGGGAGATTCATGGAGGAGGCGGAGCAAGTGGAGGAGCAGGAGGAGGAGCAGGAGGAGGAGCAGGTGGAGGAGCAGGAGGAGGAGCAGGTGGAGGAGCAGGAGGAGGAGCAGGAGGAGGAGCAGGTGGAGGAGCAGGAGGAGGAGCAGGTGGAGGAGCAGGTGGCGGAGCAGGTGGAGCAGGAAGAGCAGGATCACGAGGAGAAACAAAACAACATAAACTCAAGAGTTCCAACACTTACCAGCCTGTGTCTATGAGGACACTGAGGTCAAGGCTTGTGGTAGCCATAGCCCTGGGCCTGGCTGTGTTCCCGAAGGATGGGCTGTCCCTTGAGATCTTGGACTGCAGTGATCACAGCTTTGCAGAAGAAGCACTCCTTCTTGTTCATCATCTGCTGGGTGATGCACGTCCTGTGGCAAAGTGATTCAGTCAGGGCTTTTGCTACCACTACCATTCCTCATAAACCATTGGTTCTTGTTGTTAACAACACTTTCAAGAATACAAGTACTTCCATCAGTTTAAATCATAACCTATTGCAAATGATTAAATTAACACTAATCTCTCTCTCTCTGTGTCTGTCTGAGTGTCTCTCCCTCCCTCCCTCCCTCTTTTTTCTCTCTCTCTCACACACACACACACACACACACACTACACAACCAAACTTAGAGCTAGGGTTCAAAGAATCCACACTTATCTTGAGAGCAGATTATGCAAGAACCCTTACAAAGAGATCCCCAGATGACAGGATCTGAAATGGTTATATCATATAGGACGAGGAATACACAATCACCAGCAGACTGATTGAAAAACACTAGGTTACAGTTCAGACCCACCTGCAGGATTGATGTTCGCAAGGCAGGAATACAGCGGAGCGGGGGTAGGCGTAGCAAATGGTGCAGAGGTCATCTTCACTGACCTCCTGGGACTGGACGGAGAACATGTCCTGCTGGACTCTCAGATAAGCCAGCAGCTCCTCCACCTCCTCCACCTCCTCCTGGCTCACCTCCTCAACTGTGGACAGAATGAGATGGCACACAAATCATGGCAACGATTGACATGACTTTGCAAGATATGACATTACAATACACAAGATAACGTGTTTACCACTTATTGCCATGCAAACCATTGTTGTTACACTCTAAGTCTAGGTAATGCAGTCTTTAACTCTGCAGCTGAGGACAGACACATATGACTAAGTGCTATGGGATTTTATTACTAATACTACTTTCCTGTATTTTGTTCTTTTTTATAAATGATATTCTTCTTGAGGAATTTCATTCTCAGTTGCTGGTGTGAAACACCTAGTTACCAGTCTTACTTTTCAGGGAGGGGGGGGGGGGGGGATGGTGAATGAAGCACCTTGCCCAAGGTCTACCAGACACCTGCCAAGCAAGTGCCTTGTCCACAGGAATAGAGCCCAGCTACTTTCATCTCAAGCAGAAGCGAGGTTGTGATACAGAAGTGTCCCTGACTTTAACAAATACATTACGGAGGATTCTTTAAAAAAAACTGCAGGATAGAGGTGGGAGGGAGGGAAGAAGGGAGTAAGGGAGAAAGTAAGGGAATAAGGGGGAGAAAGAGAGAGAAAGAGAGAGAGAGAGGGGGGGGGGGGGAGGGGGAGAAGGGAGGGGGGGGGGGAGGAGGGAGGGAGGGAAGAAGGGAGGAAAGGAGGGAGTGAGTGAGGAAGGGGAGGGAGTGAGGAAGGGGAGGGAGTGAGGAAGGGGAGTGAGTGAGGAAGGGGAGTGAGGGAGTGAGGAAGTGAGTGAGGGGGCAAGAGAGAGAAAGGAAGGAAGGAAGAGAGAGAGAGAGAGAGGGTAAGAGGGGGGGGGGAAGGAGAGAGAGAGAGAGGGGGGGAGAGGGAGAGACAGAGAGAGGGAGAGACAGAGAGAGAGGGAGAGAGAGAGAGAGAGAGAGAGAGAGAGAGAGAGAGAGAGAGAGAGAGAGAGAGAGAGAGAGAGAGGAGAGAGAGAGAGAGAGAGAGAGAGAGAGAGAGAGAGAGAGAGAGAGGGAGGGAGAGAGGGAGGGGGAGAGAGAGAGAGGGAGAGAGGGAGGGAGAGAGAGAGAGAGAGAGAGAGAGAGAGAGAGAGAGAGAGAAAGAGAGAGAGAGAGAAAGAGAGAGAAAGAGACAGACAGACAGACAGAGAGGGCATGGCCCGAGTGACTCACAGGAGGCGAGGCGGAAAGTCTTGTCCTTCTTGGGAGAGGGCGACACATTGGGGGATCCTAGAACAAACTCCAGGCAGTTCAGCTGGAAGCCTGTGTCCATCATCAGAGCTCGAGTGGCACGCTCCTGACTGCAGGGCAACATGAAAGAAAAACATTTTTGATGAAAGAATAGAGTAACTTCTGGAAAGAACTTGGGGTCAGACTGGGCTGCTGAAGAACATGGCAATATACTGGAGAACAAGCGGTAAATTAAGATCTCAATAAAATCAGTATCATATAGCATAGAACATGCAACACAAAACTATTATTTTGAAAATTTGCACTTTTTTTCTCCTCAGCATTAGCAACCTCATGTGTGTAAGCATGTGGGAGTGTGTAAATAGTGTGTAGTGTGTGTGTGTGTGTGCGTGTATGTGTGTGTGCTTGTATATGTTTGTGTGTGAGTGTGTGTGCATATGGTTGAGACAAAAACTCACAATTGTGCTGGTAAGACACAGCATAGAGGGCATGCATACGAGTGTGAGTGCAAGCAGCAAGAGAGGTCTTACTTGGTGCCTCGGGCCCTGGAGATGGTCTGGACGAGAATCCCTACAGACACACTCAGGATAGGGAAGTAGGTGACACTGTCCAGTCCTGAAGGATGAAAAGAAAGCTTTGCTCTCTCCTGCAACACTCGCCCGTAGATTCAAGTACAAATGTAGACCTGGCTTCCATAAGTGAGAAAATGTCTTGCAATCAAATCCAATGACAATACCAGAGCTCAGAATTCCATTACATCCACATCCATTGTCAATTACAAGCTGTTCACTGTGATTTAACTCCAAGCAGAAAATGCAGAAAGAAGAAATGATTCTGGTGCATGTAGCTAGAAACAGAAATGAATAGCCTCAGTGATCACTTTGACAAACTCACCAGGTATGGGGAGATTCACAAGGTTTTCAAAAGCACCATTTTTGATTGTGATTCTGGACAGAACTTGACTCAAAAGCTGAAACAGATACACACAAATTCAAAAATCAAAAATGCATGTAAAGCATCAGTGTCAAACTTTTCTGCTGTTTTAAAAAGTTACATCCACTACATAAACTATGGCCAACCTACAATACAATTGTGAGAAAAGAATACTTTGTGTGTGTGAGTGTTTTTTTTTCCTTTCCACTGAAATACATTAAATTGTAAACAAAGCAACATTTAACTGACATTACAACTGATTAAAGTGCTGAATACAAACAAACCAATTCTCTTAATTATTAGTATCTTGAGACTGACCTGCATCATGCGTTTGAGGAAGAGTTCGGCAGAGGGTCGAGTCCAGTCGGTGAAGATCTGTGGAGCTATGGTGACGATCATCTCCAGCACTCTCAACAGGCAGACCGAGATTTCAAAGCAGGCCGAGCAGATCTTCAGTTGCCGGCTCTCCAGCAACAGATGTTCTGTTCTTGCGACCACCTGCTGAATCTGGAACACACAAGAATCAAGTATAGACAGATTAAACTACCATCAACTCACACTGAAAAGTGAAATGGAGAGCTTTCTTGCAAGTTCTCAAATCATCATTTCCAAAATGCCACAGCCTGTATAGGCAAACCACACATGTAATTTAACCAATTCAGGGTTTTCTTGGATGATATTAATAAACTCCAATTCACTATTTCCAACAGCTCTTTAAGGGATTTCCAAGAACAAATGTTGGGATTATCTAAAAAAATTGGCCTTGATGTGAGAAATGTAGAGACATTTCTCATACAGAGCCAAACATCCTGCAGGGGTCAGTAAGAAAAACGTTTGAGAAATTAGGCAGCGGAAATGTAACAGCAAATGATACACAATGAACACACAACAACTGCCAGCAAAAAGTGCAATCAAAAGAAGGTGGGGATGAATCAAGCGCACACTATGTAAACCAGCATCAAGCATCTCCAGAAAGGCCCTGACATGGAACCCCCAAGGGAAAAGGAAAAAAGACCAGGGGAGAGACACCTGGTGACAAAACCTCCAGGCTAACATCAGGAGAGTGGATATTGCCTGGAGACAGCTGGAGGCAAAGACATAATGGCTCGGGAGGTCTCTTGTTGACGGCCTTTACACCAGAAGGGGCGAAGGGCCTCGGTCGGTGAGTAAGTAAGTAAGTAAGTAATAAGTAGGTAAATGATACAGAAAGGTTGCACAGGAAGAAGTGACATCTTATACCCCAGGAGGAAAGAAGGGCTTAAGTAAGTAGGTAAGTAAGTAGGTAAATGATGCAGAAAGGTCACACAGGTAGAAGTGACAGCTTATACCACAGGAGGAGTGAAGGGCCTAAGTAAGTAGGTCAGTAAGTAAGTAGGTAAATGATGCAGAAAGGTCGCACAGGAAGAAGTGACAGCTTATATAGGGGCACTGGGCCTAATAAGTGGTCAGTAAGTGAGGAATGATGCGAAGTGCACGAGTGAGTGAGTGAGTGAGTGAGTGAGTGAGTGAGTGAGTGAGTGAGTGAGTGAGTGAGTGAGTGAGTGAGTGAGTGAGTGAGTAAGTATATGATACAGAAAGGTCACACAAGAAGAAATGATATGCAGCAGCAGCACTGTCAATGGTGTCATAAACTGTACTCACCTCCTGCATGATGCCGACAAACTCAGAGAAGGACCAGTTGAGCTGGTTCATCAGGGTGTCCAGGAATCGGGTGGCCAGGGGTTCATCATCAAGGAGGATTTTGGCCATCAGGCTCTGGAAGATCTGGGATGGACACGGCTCTGCAAAGGGGGAGAAGACTGAGGTTAGCTATAAGGGAGGTGCTACATCCAGAACAGCTTGCATGCCAATTGTTACACATCTGTTCAAGCTCTCATCTGAATTGATCATGTGCATGATTATGTATATTCATTCAAAACTGGGTTATTCTCTAAGGCATACAAATATCTGGGATTATAGAATCAATCCTGTGTAACCAAATATTTATTTTCTGTCTGAGAATCAAAATTATCAAACGACAAACGGCAGAGCCAAACACAGAGACCTTAAATATCTTTTTTAATACATATCTACTGGGGTGAAAAAAGTCTTACAATCCAGATGCATTCAACCAGATTGAAAAAGCAGACCTCTATGGACCCATCCATTCAGCGGACAAAGACTCCAAGCAACCCATCACAGTCATCATGGTCAAAAGCAGGACCTACTTTGGATGCTGACAAAGCTGAATTCTGTTGGCTGAACCTTGGATGGCACCAGGTTGGGCAAGCACCCATACCGGAAGGCAAATCCACAGCCCTGGACGGCCATAATAACAGGTGAATAACAATGAAAAAGCCCACGTTGGTCAACCTACTTTTCCTTGCAACAAACGAATCATTGTTTTATGTCCAGCAGAGAGGAAATAAACATGTATATTATCACACTTTCAAAAGTTAATATTTTTCTACTGAACCATCTATAGAACTAGTGTGACTTGCACTTTACATCTCCCTTACAATAGGAACAAAAATAGTCCATGATAGGATCAGAAGAAGAAGAAGAAAAAAGTTGATCCCATTTGTAACCCCCTTTTAATCAATCTTTTAAAATATCCATCTATAACAAGTTATTTAGGCAGAAATGAAGCACTACTCCAGTCCTCCATACCAAAGACGCTCTACGTGATATCACCCGGCAGAGAAAGTTATGGCCAGTCTTGGAACTGCAGCAAAGAACACTTGCCTTCCAGAAGCGTACAAGGATCCAGTTGGTGTGAGCCCATGAGCGACTCTCATAGGGTGCCACCAGGGAGCGTATCATGGAGATTCTCCTGCAGCAGCCAGGGCAAGGTCTTCATGCACACATTCAAGTACATGTATTTTGTTCTAGTGAAGCAGGCTGTGCGAGTGGAGCATCAAAGCATACTGGTACACTTGAAATCTAACTTCACTGCATCAGTAAGTCAGTAAACAAAATCTTTACTCAGTGAACATTTTCCTATTCAAATTTGGATTGGGGACTTTCACCCCTGGTTGCAACAGAGCACTGTCCTGTATGTGTCTTATGGCCTGTAGTTGCTCCATGAGCATATTTGGTCAATGTGATAGATGGTGCGATACAAAGTTAATATACATACATTCATACATAGTCATTGCCAGGGACTGTTCCATGTGACAATATTCTTTCACAGTCCATATCCATTTCTTCTGTACAACTTTATATGTGTAGATTATATTCTTTGACGAAACAAATATTGAATCACAATGACTGAGATTAATAAGCGGGAAACATGATTATATCAACTGTGTTAAAACATTGTAATTTTTTTTGTTGCTAATCAAGTTCCAATCCTCAAAACAGGAACTAACTCTATTCCTGATGCCTATGACTTCTGATTGTTATATGTAACTGTATGTTACAATTGCTTCAAGTGTAAGCACATGAATAAAAATGCACATTACATGGGCCCTTATATGTAACTGTATGTTACAATTGCTTCAAGCGTAAGCATATGAATAACAAGAAGGGCAAAGCCCATACGACTCACATGCTTGACCTTGACCTTTATATGACCTTTACCTTTAGGTGACCTTCAAGGTCAAGGTCAAACAACTAAACCTACCAATGACATCATACACTAAGAAATGCTTTACACATTTTTCCTACCAAAATACATGTGACCTTGACCCAAGGTCAAGGTCATCCAAGGTCATGCAACACAAAGCTGTTAATTCAAGACATAAGAAGCACAATGGTGCTTATTGGCACTTTCTACCATGAGATATGGTCACTTTTAGTGGTTCACTACCCCATTTTGGTCACATTTCATAAGGGTCAAAGTGACCTTGACCTTGATGATATGTGACCAAATGTGTCTCATGATGAAAGTATAACATGTGCCCCACATAATTATTAAGTTTGAAACAGTTATTTTCCATAGTTCAGGTTCAAGGTCACTTCAAAATCCAACTTTGAAGAGCTCCTGTGACCTTGACCTTGAAGCAAGGTCAACCAAACTGGTATCAAAAGATAGGGCTTACTTTGCCCTATATACCATGTATAGGTCAGGTATCCAATCTCAAAAACTTCAGAGAAAATTGAGAAAATGTGAAAAATGACTGTTTTTTAGACAACATTTATGGCCCCTGCGACCTTGACCTTGAAGCAAGGACAAGTCACTATGTATGTTTTTTGAGGTCTTGTCATCATACACCATCATGCCACATTTGGTATTGATAGACTTAATAGTCTCCGAGAAAAATCCAACGTTAAAGTTTTCGGACGCCCGGACCGGACGCCCGGACGGACGAAACGGGTGAGTACATAGACTCACTTTTGCTTCGCATGTGAGTCAATAAGAAATGCTTTACACATTTTCCTACCAAAATACGTGTGGCCTTGACCCAAGGTCAAGGTCATTCAAGGTCATGCAACACAAAGCTGTTAATTCAAGACATAAGAAGCACAATGGTGCTTATTGGCACTTTCTACCATGAGATATGGTCACTTTTAGTGGTTCACTACCCCATTTTGGTCACATTTCATAAGGGTCAAAGTGACCTTGACCTTGATGATATGTGACCAAATGTGTCTCATGATGAAAGTATAACATGTGCCCCACATAATTATTAAGTTTGAAACAGTTATCTTCCATAGTTCAGGGTCAAGATCACTTCAAAATATGTATACAATCCAACTTTAAAGAGCTCCTGTGACCTTGACCTTCAAGCAAGGTCAACCAAACTGGTATCAAAAGATAGGGCTTACTTTGCCCTATATACCATGCATAGGTGAGGTATCCAATCTCAAAAACTTCAGAGAAAATTGAGAAAATGTGAAAAATTGCTGTTTTTTAGACAACATTTATGGCCCCTGCGACCTTGACCTTGAAGCAAGGTCAAGTCACTATGTATGCTTTTTGAGGCCTTGTCATCATACACCATCATGCCAAATTGGGTGTTGATAGACTTAATAGTCTCCGAGAAAAATCCAACGTTAAAGTTTTAAACGGACGCCCGGACGGACGAAACGGGTGAGTACATAGACTCACATTTGCTTCGCATGTGAGTCAAAAATGCACATTACATGGGCCCTTCTATTCAGTCAGCAGCTGTTTCTTTTAATACCTGAAATCAAAAGAATGAAAAACTATTTTTATCAAACATCTTCTTGTTACCACACCATGAATCATTTGGTGAAGTGAAGACAAATCTGCTGTGGTGGTCACTTACGTGTCCATGGGCAGATTTTCCAGGATGGCCAGAGTTTCAGGGAAGCAGGTGAAGCAGGCCAGGGCTTGGACCAGCGTGTCCCGCAGGTCTGCAACATACAGCACGGCTGAAGGAAAAGGTGCCAGGATGTAAAATTCTGTGATAGTCTTTCTCACTCCATTCTCTCCAAAAAAACAAGCCTACCTCTCAGGAGCTTTCGACCGCCGCCCGGCAGCCTTCCTCAGTTGTGGATATATCATTCTACTTTCAGTCGAATTTGGGTGTTCAAACTGCACTCTTGTACTCCCTGGTCACTCCAGCACCCATTCAACTCCCTGGTGGACATGCCACCAGACTGCTGATGAAATCAGGCCTCGCAGCACCCATTCAACTCCCTGGGGGACATGCCACCAGACTGTCACTCCAGCACCCATTCAACTCCCTGACATGCCACCAGACTGTCACTCCAGCACCCATTCAACCCCCTGGTGGACATGCCACCAGACTGTCACTCCAGCACCCATTCAACCTCCTGGGGGACATGCCACCAGACTGTCACTCCAGCACCCATTCAACCCCCTGGTGGACATGCCACCAGACTGTCACTCCAGCACCCATTCAACTCCCTGGTGGACATGCCACCAGACTGTCACTCCAGCACCCATTCAACTCCCTGGTGGACATGCCACCAGACTGTCACTCCAGCACCCATTCAACTCCCTGACATGCCACCAGACTGTCACTCCAGCACCCATTCAACTTCCTGGTGGACATGCCACCAGACTGTCACTCCAGCACCCATTCAACTCCCTGGTGGACATGGCACCGGACTGTCACTCCAGCACCCATTCAACTTCCTGGTGGACATGCCACCAGACTGTCACTCCAGCATCCATTCAACTTCCTGGTGGACATGCCACTCCAGCACCCATTCAACTCCCTGGTGGACATGCCACCAGACTGTCACTCCAGCACCCATTCAACTCCCTGGTGGACATGGCACCAGACTGTCACTCCAGCACTCATTCAACTCCCTGGTGGACATGCCACCAGACTGTCACTCCAGCACCCATTCAACTCCCTGGTGGACATGCCACCAGACTGTCACTCCAGCACCCATTCAACTCCCTGGTGGACATGCCACCAGACTGTCACTCCAGCACCCATTCAACTCCCTGGTGGACATGCCACCAGACTGTCACTCCAGCATCCATTCAACTCCCTGGTGGACATGCCACCAGACTGTCACTCCAGCACCCATTCAACTCCCTGGTGGACATGCCACCAGACTGTCACTCCAGCACCCATTCAACTCCCTGGTGGACATGCCACCAGACTGTCACTCCAGCACCCATTCAACTCCCTGGTGGACATGCCACCAGACTGTCACTCCAGCACCCATTCAACTCCCTGGTGGACATGGCACCAGACTGTCACTCCAGCACCCATTCAACTCCCTGGTGGACATGGCACCGGACTGCCACTCCAGCACCCATTCAACTCCCTGACATGCCACCAGACTGTCACTCCAGCACCCATTCAACCCCCTGGTGGACATGCCACCAGACTGTCACTCCAGCACCCATTCAACTCCCTGGTGGACATGCCACCAGACTGTCACTCCAGCACCCATTCAACTCCCTGGTGGACATGCCACCAGACTGCTGATGAAAGCAGGCCTCGCAGCCCCAACAGGTAACCCTTTCACTCCTGGGTGGGACTGAAGCACCTTATGCAAGGGTGAAATTCTAAAATCCAAACAGCGTTGAATGCTGTATCCACTAATCAAAGGGCCTGCAGGTCAAATGCTCCAATAATCTAGCCACAGCTCCATACGATATCAACATTCTCTTGTCTTGCAATCCACACTACCTGAAATCTCCTCACTTCTGCATTTGTCATATCTCAAGCTAGTTTGTCTCTGTAGTCTTAATTCTGAAATACGCATTGTTATCATAACACAAATCCTCAGTGGTCTTTTATACCTTATGTTCACAGCTCTTAGTAACTACTCTATTCTATGTACTCTATACTTTACACATCTCAGGAGTAAGAAATGCTACATCAAAGGATACTCACAACAAAGACAAACTCACACACCCAAATAGTGCCATGATTTCCCATCTCTATGAGGCATCAAGCACATGCACTACATGAACATAATACAAAAACTAGACAGCACTCTGAGAGCACAAACTTCCACCAAGGAAACCACAACTCCTCTTCCATGGCCTGTATATTTAATTCAGAAAGGATTTTCTGCTAGTCAGGCCTGAAGATATGAAGTTTAGTTCATTTTAATGGTTGAAAGCGATTTCTGAGTGTCGAATGCATATGGCAATGTCATAAATAATTTGACTTTACCAACTTCACGATTTGCGACAAAATCTCTCTTATTGGTCCAAAACAAAGATAACAGAAAACCTCCAAAATTTGATGGATTCTTGGGTGAAACCCTCACCTTCCACAACATTTAATCAGGATATGATTTGAACTTTTTGAGCTAATGAACCGAGAGTAAAACATAACTGCCTTGGCAGCGGTAATGACACACATATGTCCATCAAAGCTGGTTTCTATTTGTCACGACTCAGTTTATTATTTTTGGTTTTGAGCAAGGGTTAAAGAAAAATTTGTCATGGCTTGGATATGTAGTGTAACTTTAGATCCACTTCCGGTTTCTTTTAGGGTCCGGAATAATACACCTTTATGCAATGTCAGCACTTGCTGACTCATGATTTTTGAGACATTTCGCACATGTAATGCAAGTTGCCCTGTGGCGGTATGTGCAAAACGTTTTCTTTGTGCGTGATTGGAATTTTAGTATCCTGCGATCCTATATAAAGGGTCAGTTTTTTTCCTATCGGGAGTAATATTGGATAAGAAATAAATGAAAGAGAAGAAGTAATTATGATACTAAGAGCTTTTTAACTCTGTAAGCCCGCTGTGCAAGTTTTTAAAGGTGTTTTTTATTTGTAATAATTGGTTTTGGTTTTGTTCTCAGTTTGTATTTTTGTCTAGTGAGAGAGTTTTTGGAGGCAGCTTGTGGTGTATAGATGTTTATCTGTAATGAGTTAATTGTTTAACGTTAAATTCGGTTTGTGGTGTCTTCGTTCTTAAATGTGATTAGTGACTGTAGTCACCTACACCAACCGTGGGAATTTCCAATATTTCAATTTTTTTACTGTCCGGTTGGTGGCGCGAGTCGTTCCACCTACACCAACCGTGACACTATTCAAGAACATGTGCAGTAAGCACTCATTGTCTTACCATTGCTGACTATTCTTGAATCAGCAAAATGTGAAGCCAGGAACATTGCAAACCTTTCCAACAGTTCACGATGGTCTGCAGTAAACAAACAAATGCGATAATTTGAAGTGATTCATTAGTCAGATCATTTCTACATCATGTTGATTCATGTTGATTAAAAAAGGTAAAAAGGTGTGGTTTTTTATAGCGACTTACACCCTTTGTCAGGGTCTCAAACCGCTTACACTTTACCCCCTGATCACTGGGCATGTTGATTCATGTTGATTAATGATGATGAAGAGACTGTCACAAAGCACAAAATAGATCTATCTGGCCAGGGCACTTTTTCACTTTGACTTATGTGGGACAAGGTTTACTTTTTCAGCATATCGGAAGATGATGGCAAAAGTTGCTATGGAGCTTTGAAATGTTCTGAATACAGGTATACTTTGGACACTACATCTCTCACAAGATTTCATGGTGAAATAGAAAGAGAAACAGGAACAGAGGACAACCAAGAAAAGGCACTGGAGAAAGTGGCACACACACACACACACACACAAACAGAGAGAGAGAGAGAGAGAGAGGGAGAGAGAGAGAGGGAGAGAGAGAGAGAGAGAGAGAGAGAGAGAGAGAGAAGAGAGAGAGAGAGAGAGAGAGAGAGGAGAAGGAGGAGAGAGAGAGAGAAGGAGGGAGAGAGAGAGAGAGAGAGAGAGAGAGAGAGAGAGAGAGAGAGAGAGAGAGAGAGAGAGAGAGAGAGAGAGAGAGAGAGAGAGAGAGAGAGAGAGCTGGAGGAAGAAGATGAGCAGAACAGGAGCAATACAAACAAGAAGCGCATGAGGTGACAAACAAAAATGTGGAACAGAAACAGCACAAAAACAGAAGAAGTGGGAAGAACAGAAGTAGAAGCAAAAAACAAACAAAAGAAGCAATATGGATGCAAGGAGGTGAAGGAGCAGGAGAAGCAGGAGGTATTGGAGTGAACAGGCAAAGCAGCACACATACCTGGCAGCGAGGTGAAGGTGAGTGTAGGGTGGAAGAAGTGACTGAGAGCTGAGTAGCAGTTGACTGCTGCTTCGATGTAGAACTCGGGCATGTACTGGAACAGCTGGCGATAGCGAGTGGCTTTCTCAATCGTCTTCAACACCACACGAAACAGCCACGCCACATCCTGGCGCTTAGCCTGCAAGACAGCAGCAGTTGAAGTGTCTTTCTCTCTCACTTTTGGGGGGAAGTTCTAGAATGTGAGTTTTCTATGTATGACAGCTACCATAGCAGTGAAAGTACTCAAACCAAATAATTGTATCAATACATGCTAATAATGGTGACCATGCTAATGATAAGGACGACAACGATGATGATGATGATGATGATGATGATGATGATGTTTATCGTCGTAGTTCATGTTGTACTGGTCATTCATCTTGTTCATAGCTATCAGGTGCAAACAGCTTACTCTAATAAAACTTATGCTTGATTTTCTTCTCTTTCTTGTAAAAAAAATATCTGCAATATTTTTAGTTTTATTACATCCAAGACATTTGGAAGGTATCTTTCAAACCATTTACCATGGAGTAGATGCAGTGACGACACCATTCTGACCACAACAATCACTTCAGAGATAATGACTGTGACAACTCATAATGGCACTTAACTTGGCCAAGATTACAGTGCTGACTGCAAATGACACACACCTTGGAGTAGATGACAGCGATGACCCAGCCCATGTGGCGTGCCTGCTCCGTCACCTTCTCTACAAAGACTGCCTTGGCATTGATCAGGTCCTCTCTCACGTCAGCCAGCTGCATCGGATGAGAAGCAAATGACAATTGAAGAAATTTAAACTAATTTCTATGTTTTCCTGACATACTTAACAGTAGACAACCAGGGATATATGTCCTTTCAACCTCGAAAAAAGAATTTGCATAATTCTTACCCACACGTGGCTGCCTGCATCGGCCAATCCGATTGCTTGATACACAAGCAGGAAGGCCGTGGCAAGGGAGACAACTCCCAATGCCCGCGCCCGCATGTGTATATAGCTCGCAGTCAAGCACGTCTCATTCTCTTTGACAATGCTGAGAGAACTCGCGCAATGCACAAACGGGGAGGTGGGTGGGACAGTAAGTTGTCTACTGGTAAGTATGTCAGGAAAACATAGAAATTAGTTTAAATTTCTTCAAGTTTTCCATCCATACTGACCAGTAGACAACCAGTGATATGATTGCCCAGCAATGGGTGGCGGGTTGTGCATGAAACCCAGACCAAAAATAAACCACTCACCCTCAAACACGAAGAGCCGAACCCGCAACAACCAACTTGTTGATGCCAAAGGTGTCGTTGACACGACGAACTCGAACATCACGCAGGTAATGGCGTGTGAAAACACAGTCACTGTGCCAGAAGGCCGCCCTCATAAGGTGAGCCAAAGAGTCTTGGCAAACGCTACAGAGGTGGCAACCTTGCGGAGTTCATGAGTCCGAGAGGCACCAGCAGGAGGAGCAAGCAACGCATTCTTGTACGCATCCGTGATCAAAATGCGTATCCAGCAAGAAATGGACGTCTTAGACACCTCGGCGTGACTACGTGTAAGGGGCAGAAACAGTCTCCGTTTCCGGAGACGACGGGACTGAGTTCGAGCCAGGTAACATTTGAGTGCACGCACCAGACAGTTCACATAGTCAGCAGCACCAGGATCGAGAATAGAAGAGAGCCCCGTAATCTCGATGCTCTTACACCGAAACTCCAGCAGAAAAGACAGAATGCACGATTCATCCCCACCGGTGAACTCTATATCAGAAGGTAAACCGCTCAAAGCGTGGATCTCCACAATCCGACGCGCACAAGTGAGCATCACCAAAAAGACAGTCTTTTGAGTGAGATGCTTAAAACAACAAGCGTCTATTGGTTCGAACAGAGTCAAAGAGGATGAAACGTGTCTGTCTGCTGGCTTTATAGACATTGCAGCCATGAGGCATGGGGAGTTACCTCCCTTTGCCCGCGGGGTTCCTAGCTTTATGTCTCAAGCAATCAGATTGGCCGATGTAGGCAGCCACGTGTGGGTAAGAATTATGCAAATTCTTTTTTCGAGGTTGAAAGGTCATATATCCCTGGTTGTCTACTGGTCAGTATGGAGGGAAAACTTGTATTCTCTATTCTGCCCTTCATTAAAAATTACTTTTGGAAAATTTCCACTCCCAGATGAAGCAATGCAGCACCAGGAAAACAATTTCAGTTTTCAGTTGGGCTAGGCAACTCCAGGATCTTCACAGCTTTGAACACTGCACCTACTGGCTGTGGAGTGACTGGAAAACAGCCCAACTATGATGGAACATGGACACAGCACAAAGGCCATTCATTACAGTACATCAAAATTGAATGTCCCTCATTTGCTCTTCTTCCACACCAGAGAGCAGTGCCAGACAAAACTGTGTTGGAAAAACTGCAAAGAAGTGGTTCCCATAGTCCAAAACAACTTGTAAAGGGCTAATGTTTTGATAGAACAACAAAGACAATATGAGTTTTAACATGTCCTCTCTTACAATAGACAGCTGCAGAGAACATTCATTCAGAAGACCTTAACTGTCCTAAATATGTGACCAACAGACTGACAGACAGACATGCACACACACACACACACACACACACACACACACACACACACACACTCACACACACACACACACACACCTATACACACACACACACATACACACACACACACACACATACACACACACACACACACACACACATGTAAATACATAAAGCAGGCATGGGCTCACAATGTCATGCAACACATTACATCACAGTTAACTTTCTGATCTGTCACAGAGATGTCCATGCCTTATATTCAGCTGCAGATTTTTAAGAAATTCTATCAGAGCAACAAATACATTTTTGTCTGAAGCATTGAAGACAAAGGTGTAACGAGACAGCACTCTTAGAGAGCAATCTTCCACCAATGAAGCCACAATTTCTCTTCCATGGTCTGTATTATTCAGGCAGGAGTTTCTGCTAGCCAGGCCTGACACTTGGAAGTTTACTTCATTTTAGTGCCTGCTGGAGATCTCAACTTTGTAGTGCCTGATAAAATGTTGCTTTATGCTTGCAATTCCAAAACAAGATAACTGACAAGCTAAACAAGAAGGGCAAAGCCCATACGACTCACATGCTTGACCTTGACCTTTATATGACCTTGACATTCAGGTGACCTTCAAGGTCAAGGTCAAACAACTAAACCTAGCAATGACATCATACACTAAGAAATGATTTACACATTTTTTTCCTACCAAAAAAACATGTGACCTTGACCCAGGGTGTAAAGGTGCACCAAGTTCATGCAACACAAAGCTCTTAATTCAAGCCATAGGACGCACAATGGTGCTTTATTGGCACCTTTACTACCATGAGCATAGTTCATTTTAGGTTCACTCACCCCATTTTGGTCACATTTCATAAGGGTCTAAGTGACCTTGACCTTGATGATATGTGACGAAATGTGCTCATGATGAAAGTATACATGTTGCCCCACATAATTATAGTTTGAACAGTTATCTTCAATAGTTCAGGTGCAAGGTCACTTAAAAATATATATACAATCCACACTTTGAAAGAGCTCCTGTGACTTGACCTTGGAGCAAGGTTCAACCAAACTGTATCAAAAGATAGGCTTTTTGACCTACTATTACACTTGTGCTAAGGTCGCAATTCTCAATAACGTGGTGGAGAAAATTGGGAAAATGTGAAAAATGACTTTTGAGACCACATTTATGGCTCCTGTGACCTTGACCTTGAAGCAAGGTCAAGTCACTGTGTATGTTTTTTGAGGCCTTGTCATCATACACCATCATGCCACATTTGGTGTTGATAGACTTAATAGTCTCCGAGAAAAATCCAACGTTTAAGTTTTTTACGGACGCCCGGACGCCCGGACGGACGCCCGGACGGACGGACAACACGGCTCAGTACATAGACTCACTTTTGCTTCGCATGTGAGTCAAAAAGTTAATGGATTGTTCCTTGGATGTAACCCTGAATTTGCACCAGATTTGAATCAAAATCATTTTGAACTTTTTGAGTAATTTTGCTGGATAGGGAACTAACAAACTAACGAGGCAAAGTCATAACCTCCTTGGCGGAGGTAAGAAATGGGCTGAAAGAGAATCCTACCTCAGGCGGACATTTCTGCATCTTTTCCTCAGTGTCCGCCAGTGCTGTGACGTAGTCCTTCATGTTGTCCCTCAGACTGCACATCTGGGCAGGGAGAAGGCAGAGAAGGCACATACAATCAAGCAGGCTGATAAAACATTAACAGGAAAGAAAAATATTTTGACCGTGGCTGCAGTGATTATTAAATAAGAGTTGACTTCATCCCTATGTTCACAAGTGATACAGGGATTCTAGTGAGTTTGCCATTTCCACTGTTTCTGGATAATGAATCACTGCTGGTAAAAATGAAAACAAATTCCAAAACACCAGTCAATGCTTGAAGGATGCTTCAAATACTTCAAATAATGGACACACATGGGCTGGGCAAATTTTTTACTAATAAAAACCCCACACACGTATCCTCATTTACTCAAAGTGCCTTTCATGTATTAAATTCAACAGCAATTAAATGGTTACAACCTGTCTAAACACACTCTTGTTCAAATTTCTATGACTGAAAATCCTAACAGATTGTATACAACATCTGATATTTGAAACATATGATGCTTGAAAAATACTACTTTTGTGTACACATACACACACACACACACACAAACACACATACACAAACACAAACACACAAACACACATACACACAAACACAAACACACAAACACAAACACACACACACACACACACACTCACTCACACACACACTCACTCACAAAGACACAGAGAAAAAAGAAAAAGAATGTAGTCTACCAGTGAGACTCCAGAAACATTAAGCTGCCACTTAAGGAAACATTGAAGAGATAAATGAAAAACACCTCCAAGGAGTTTCAATCAACAAGTTTCCATACTGTGGTTGGGCCTTAAATTAAATACAAATATTTTTTTAAAAATCCAAACAAACAAACAAATCTTTTTTGTTATTTAAAAAGACCACAAATCGAGAAGATGAGAGGCCTACTTTGCTGAGCTGTTTGTGTGCAGCCACATGGTACAGCAAGACCAGGCCATCCAGAAGCTCCATGAGGGAGTTGCCACTCGGCATCTCCAGCTCTGGGTAGTCCTCCCCTCCACTGGCACTAGAGGCTGCTGCCCCTGTGGAAAAGGCAGCAAGTTTCATTTCAAAAGGAGAGGAGTAAGGGGAGGGGGAGGAGGAAGTGTAGCAGAAGGCAGCATGGAACAAGGAGGAGGAGGAAAAAGTGGAAGAAGAGGAAATAGTGGTGGCACAAGAGGAGGAAGAGGAGGAAGAGGAGGAGGAGGAGGAGGAGGAGGAGGAGGAGGAGGAGGGGGAGGAGGAGGGGGAGGAGGAGGAGGAGGGGGAGGAGGGGGAGGAGGGGGAGGGGGAGGAGGAGGAGGAGGAGGAGGAGGAGGAGGAGGAGGAGGAGGAGGAGGAGGAGGAGGAGGAGGAGGAGGAGGAGGAGGAGGAGGAGGAAAAGGAGGAGGAGGAGGAGGAGGAGGAGGAGGAGGAGGAAAAGGAGGAGGAGGAGGAGGAGGAGGAGGAGGAGGAGGAGGAGGAGGAGGAGGAGGAGGAGGAGGAGGAGGAGGAGGAGGAGGAGGAGGAGGAGGAAAAGGAGGAGGAGGAGGAGGAGGAGGAGGAGGAGGAGGAGGAGGAGGAAAATGTGGAAGAAGAAATGGTGGTGCAGAGCTGCCAACCCACCATCATGCCAAAGAGTAGCATCCAGAGCTTTTTGGAGTACCATGTAAGAAATAGGCGTGGCACACACGCACAAGAAGGACAATGGCGATGTTTGCACAGGCGCGAAGCGCTGGACCGCCGGCGTGAAGCGGGGGGCTGTCAAGACGCTGAGCACTGAACCGCCGGCATGAAGCAGGGGGGGGGTGTCTACGTGACAGTCAAAAGTTCAGTTCGAGGCTTTGAAAAATCGTAGTTTTTCCCTGATGATCGTAGCATCGTAGCAAGCATTTCGAAATCGTAGCATGCTACGCCTAAATCGTAGCACTTGGCAGCTCTGGTGGTGGCACAGGAGGAGAAGGTGGCACAGGAGGAGAAAATGGCACAAGAGGAAGAGCGGGAGGTGACAGAGTAGGAGGAGAAGTTGAAAGAAGAAGTAAAGGAGCAGGAAGAAGAGGAATAGGCAGGAAGGGATGCACGAGTTGGAGCTGCCAGTATGAACGAGAAGAAAGAAATAGGGCAGAGAAACATGATTATCAAGAACAATGTAACTGATTTTGCAATATAATGTCACTTCACACCACATCTATTTTAAAGAATGAAGCCCCAAGTTTCTCAGATGCATGACACTAGCACAGACTTCTTCTTTCCTACACAATCTGTTAATATCTTCCCCAAAGCTTACGCACCTGGAGGGTCTTTTGCTCTCTGTTTCTCCACTTTGATGACCTTCCCATCCTCCTGGAGTAGAAGGTTCTGAGCTCGATTTACCTCCCCTGCAGAACAGATAGCAGGCATGACAGGTAAGTTCAATCCGTCTTCTCTAGATTAGAAGCAATATCAAAACTTTAAACTGTTAATGTTAATTAAAGAAATGAGAACATTTTCAAATGTGCAGAGCTTGAAATTTCAATTACAAAAAGAAAAGAACCTATGTACATCATAGAGCTTCTGGCCACTGAGAATCCACCAAGAATGCTGCATGTTTCCAAGAAAACTCAACAGTTCAGTTACCCAAGTCAAAGACTTGTTAGATGAGCTATAAGAGACGTCACCAAGAGCTCAGCAGTATGGGGTTCCAGCTGCTGAGTGGCGGGCAACACGGTGCTCCAGCCAAGACCACCCTCTCTGCGTTAGGTGGAGTCACTGTAAGACCAAACTGAAGGCCTTTCTAGTAGCTACTGCCATTCTATGCACAGTACCCCAGAAAAGCCTCCTAGAGTTTTGCAGCTACAGATGGCAGCTGCAAGTCATCTGCAAGTGAGTTCTCTCAGCATGCTGACCTCCCAGGGTTCTGTTCAAGTGGGACATGAGGCCGCCACACCGCTGGAAGTCCACATAGTCTCTTGTGTCATGCCAGAACTCCTGGATGGGCACAAAGGCATCTGGAACATGCACATGAATGAATGGGCGGATGATGGATAGATGATGGATAGATGGACAATAGATCCACAGATGGAGGGAGGAAGGGAGGGAGGGATACACTTTGCTCATAGGCTTTCCAGGGGGAAGTGAGGAAAACTTAAATAAATCATAGCCTGTCTTAAAAAAATGCATGAAAAGTCATGTCAGGCAATGGCCACACTTAATAAAAATCAGTCTGAGAGAAGTTTCCCCATTAGTTCTCTCAGGACAGGGAGTGAAAAACTTGTGTCAACAATGGCAGATCATAAAGCTGTTACTTTCTTTGCAAGCTGGAAAAAAATACCCAAAGAAAGATTTACTGAGACAAGTATGTTCTATATATCACTCGAAAGCTTTTCTCCTTTCATACTCTACGCAGACTATAACATCTTCCATAACGTCCATATTCATAAGTTTTCAGTGAGCTAACAAACACTTTCACTGGTACCTTACAACATATACAATGATATTAATACAGTTGGATTAATTTCACAAACTGCCTGAAAGGTTTGAAAGCCAAAGACCGTCATGAGGTAGCCATGGAGACGCTTGAATTAAAGTGAATTTAAGGGCCTATTAGCCCTATTTGGCTCTGTAAGACTTTAACATGAGGCACATAAAAACATGCTCTACCTGAGCTGGGGACAAATCGACTGGGGTCTTCTTTTTCAAAGTCATCCCAGTAGTGTCTCAAGGCTGTCAGGATTCGATGAAAGAAACACAGGGAGACAGGCAGGGGGCAGGTGTTCATTTGATGTACCTGCAACAAGCAGCAAAGTATGCGACTATCAACGTCTGCTGGGGCAAACCTGGAAAAATAGGGCATCAGCTGTCTGCAGATCCTTCATCTGTTCCAAATCCTTGTCATCTTGTCATTTAGGCATGCTTTATCATGTACTACTTTGACAGATTTCTTGATACTGTCATGAATAACCAAAAAACAACATGTTTCTTGTTTACAAAATATATATACTGTATGTATATCAGATTAAAAGATAACATTTACAAATGAGTCCCGCATTTTTACCTCACTAGAATTTACAAGACTCCACGCCAATCATTTTCACAATCAGCACCTCTTTGGATGAGCTTTATTAATTTGATTTCTGACTTGAAAATAAATGCTTTTCAAATTCACATCAAATATGATCTGCAATGACAGAGACCTACCCGGGACAGGCCGCTATTCTCCCGGAGGAAAACCTTGAACTTCTCCAAGAATAGCATCCTTGTTGTTTTCCTCTGCAATGAGTACTAAAAGAAAATCTTCAAGATTAACAGTTTCCAAATTAGAAAGTTAATGACATCTGCAAGAAAGCATCAAGAGGAGGGGTGTTAGAAGTATAAAGTTACAGTTTGTAAAATTTAATGCAACAGCTCCCCATCCTCACCCCACCCACCCCCACACAAGCCTGACTGAGAGAGCAAAGCAATTTATATTACTGTTAGGAACATAAAATTTATTAAAAATCAAGACTTTGACCGGGGGGGGGGGGGGGGGGGGGGGGGGGGGAGACAGACAGAGACAGAGAGGAGGGGGAGGTCAAATCAGCAGGCCAAAGAAATTCAGCATAGGAGTTTGGTTATTATTATTTTCCCTAAAGCATCATCATCAAGAAGCAAACTTAAAACAAAGCCAACATTTAAAAGTATCAAATTAGGATAGAAATATGTTTTAATCATTAAATCAGTATGCTTAGTTGCAAACACTTTTTTGTCAACTCACATCATGTGCATCAGTGTGAGTGAGCAACAGCTTCAGCATTTCCACTTGGATTTCTTCCATTTCTGAAATTCACATTAGACACACCTGCAAGATATCTGATTGAAAATGACAGTCCAAACAAATACATCAAAAGCACTGGAATTACTTTAAAGTCATTCGGCTCAAACCAGAGTGAGGCCATGCCGTTTACTACATCTTTACAACATACTATTCTGGTTGCTGCTTTTGTTGTTGGCACATGGAAGTTCAGTTACCATGACTACTGCAAACTCTGTGTGTTAGAACATTATATTTAGATCGTAAACTTATGGCACTGACTGCAGAAGTGACATTTCACCCATTTCTACATCTCTACATCACTTTGCACTTCACATCCTGATGACAAGATCAACTATAAAACTTATTTCCCACAATGCTCCTGAAGGCACAAGTGTTAAAAGTAATTGGAAAAGCACTTTGCCCATGTATATTCTTAGAGCATCAGCATAGCATTGTGCATTCCATCTGCTCACTCTAACTCAACTAAGCTTTCATTTAAGTGCTCTCTGCAGCTACCCCAAAAAGTGAGTGGCGCAAACCTTCAATTCTTCTCCTCAGCTGACCACAGGACACTTCATAGGCCACCTTCCTGGATTTCTCCTCTGAGGTCAAGGGAGGCACTGTGGCCTGTGCAAGGCAGAGATGACCATGCATTTCACACATACACATCCACTGTCTAATGTGTGGAACCACTTCCTTTGAAAGAATGCATCATTACTTGTTGCCTGATCATTAATTCCTCATGCACCACATTGAAAATAAAACTTCATTAATAACAAATGATTTTGATGATTAAAAAGAAAACAATCGATATTCAACGATTAGTCTCACTGAATAATCCCACGTTATGACTAAAAATGAAATATATGAGGCAGCTAGTTTTGATTGCTATATGTTATTGTGCATTGCACTGCACTCTCTTTCAAGAGTAATACGAATCAGTGATCAATAATATACAACGCTATTAAAAACTGCCTCAATTCTGATGCTGTCTCCATGCATTTGTGTTTGATCAAAGGAAACTCACAGGCAGGCTGTCGAGCAAATCCAAGAGAGCCATAGGACACTCAGGGACATTCCAAAGAACTCACATTTTCTGAGGTGGTTCCCCTTTCCCACCAGACTGTGGGCAAAATGTCCACCAGGCCCTTGTCATCTGGTGGTTTGATGTGCATGAAAATGGGGAACTTGATCTTGTCAAATGTAAGCAGGCAGTCAAGGAAATCTGACCGAAAAAGTGTCTCTGTATCTGTCTCACTCCTAAGCAGGCAGTCAAGGAAATCTGACCGAAAAAGTGTCTCTGTATCTGTCTCACTCCTAAGCAGGCAGTCAAGGAAATCTGACCGAAAAAGTGTCTCTGTATCTGTCTCACTCCTAAGCAGGCAGTCAAGGAAATCTGACCGAAAAAGTGTCTCTGTATCTGTCTCACTCCTAAGCAGGCAGTCAAGGAAATCTGACCGAAAAAGCGTCTCTGTATCTGTCTCACTCCTAAGCAGGCAGTCAAGGAAATCTGACCGAAAAAGTGTCTCTGTATCTGTCTCACTCCTAAGCAGGCAGTCAAGGAAATCTGACTGAAAAAGTGTCTCCGTATCTGTCTCACTCCAATGTAAGCAGGCAGTCAAAGAAATCTGACCGAAAAAGTGTCTCTGTATCTGTCTCACTCCAATGTAAGCAGGCAGTAAAGGAAATCTGACCGAAAAAGTGTCTCTGTATCTGTCTCACTCCTAAGCAGGCAGTCAAGGAAATCTGACCGAAAAAGTGTCTCTGTATCTGTCTCACTCCTAAGCAGGCAGTCAAGGAAATCTGACCGAAAAAGTGTCTCTGTATCTGTCTCACTCCTAAGCAGGCAGTCAAGGAAATCTGACCGAAAAAGTGTCTCTGTATCTGTCTCACTCCAATGTAAGCAGGCAGTCAAGGAAATCTGACCGAAAAAGTGTCTCTGTATCGTCTCACTCCTAAGCAGGCAGTCAAGGAAATCTGACCGAAAAAGTGTCTCTGTATCTGTCTCACTCCTAAGCAGGCAGTCAAGGAAATCTGACTGAAAAAGTGTCTCTGTATCTGTCTCACTCCATATCAACAGTATGGGTCTTGGCTGCTGATTGGAATCTATGCTTCTGTATTCTACTACCATGTCTTTTTTTAAATCCAACAAACGAAAACAAACAAATTAAAAAATAAACATACATTTTCCATTCAAATTTCTGACTGGCCACGTGCAGCTTGTGTTATATATCACCATTCTCTTTCCACTGGTGCTGTGTCTCAAATCATGATAACGCATGAGTTGGCGGGGTGGCAACAGTGCAGGGCCAAAAGGATATAAGATGTTGGACAAGAGGTAGCGTCGTGTTCGTTGGTGGCGGAGGATTGCAAGCATCAGCAGTAGGTATTTCTTCTGTAAAAGGACAAAAGACAAAATGAATTTCAAATATTTTGAAATAAAAAAACATCTACTCTGTTTATATTCACCATCAGCCAAATTTTTTTCCCACAATAGGGTGAAATTTCTCTCTTTCTTTCCCAATTGACTTTCTCACAAAATGATTTTTTGATCAGGTATATATCCAGCTAACCACGTGATGACCTAGTGAAGACCTCACACAATGCATGCCATTTAAGATTCCTCAGTAAAGTCAAGCACATGTGTTATGTATGTGTGTGTGTGTGTGTCTGTATGTCTATATGTGTGAGCGTGTGTGTGTGCATGTACATACATGAATGTGTGTGTGTTTGTTTATGTGTAAATGGGTGTGTGTCTGTAGGTGTGCATCTGTATGTGTGTGTGTGTGTGTGTGTGTGTGTGTTTGTGTGTGTGTGTGTGTGTGTGCATGTACATACATGAATGTATGTGTGAGAGTGTGAGGGCGGACATTTGTGTGTGTGTGTGTGTGTGTGTGTGAGAGCGCATGCATGTGTGTGGGTGTATGTGTGTGTGCATGCAGGCATGCTTGCATGTGTGTATCTGTGTGTGCGTGCCTAAGTGTCATTGTTTTGATTTTTTAAAAATAATCACAGTGAAGTTGTTAGAAGAAACCATCTAAAGACATGGGTAGAAATAGAATCGCAACAGTCATAGAACCTCACACAAATGATGGCGAGGCCTTACCGGGTGCTGGAAGTCTGGGGTGACGGGGGAGAATCTGTAGGAGGAGAGGAGGGAGATGATGAGGTTCTCCATGCAGGCCTTCAGCTCAAACTCCTGTAGCAAAGCCCACAGCAGCTCCAGCGTCTGCTCCACACCCGATGCTGCACTGTGCACTGTCATGCCCTCGCACTGGTGCAGCAGGAACGGCAACAGGCAGGCTTCCACTATGTAGGCACTTCTCTGTCACAGACATCAGAGAGGAGCATGGAAACTCTGCTGCCAGTGTGACAGGCAAATCATGTCATGTAGGCCCTCCTCTGTCACAGACCCAGTGAGGAATATGGAAATTCTGCTTCCAGTGTCAAAAGCTAAGGCAATCATGCAGGCACTCTTCTGCCAATGAGAAAAACGCCAGTTCTCTGCTCTTGTGAAGTGAAAATGTAATGGAATATGCACATAGATGATCCACTGTCACAAGAAAGCTGAATGACACAGTATAGATCCAGAGAGAGCTCAGCATGATGAATCTGGCTGCAGAAGTATCTCCGTAGTGCAAGTCTTCCTCTCTTTCAGCACACTGCAAAGTTTGCAAACACTTGGCTGTCAGAATTCAAACACTATGCACAGCAATACAAAATGAAGCAAAAGGAGGAGCAGGAGGCAGAGGAGAAAAAAAGAAAAGAAAAAGAAAAGGCATTAGAGGAGATGGATGAAGGGAAAGACCTAAGTGCTACTGCACAAGCAGAAGTGACCTTCTGGTCAGGGGGCAGGGGAGACCAAATAAATCACACAGAACCATGGAGAGCACAAGAGCAGCAGGGAACGAAAAGGAGATTCTCCAGAGGCCTACCAGCATAGGAGCCATCTTGTCCACAATGTGGCTGGCCACCAGAAAGGTAGTGCACCGAGGACTGCGGTGCTCACCAAGGGTGGTTGCAGCCTCCTCGGCTTTTGCTGAGATCACTGATCCTCCATCCACCTGACGGTTTGATAGAATCAGCATACAAACCATGTTCCTCCAACTGAAGGCATGCATATATTGATAGATAATCAAGGGCAGATCAACCGAGATCAATCATGGTCACATAGATGAATAACAAGAGCAAGTACCTATCCTTTATTCAGCTAATTTGTACTTCTAGATATCTTTATTTTGAGAAGCCACTTTCTCACTAGTCTTGCATTAAGTGAAATCTCTTTACCAACTACTACAAAGGTCCAACTCAGTCTAGGATTTAATATTTCCATGATTGTTCCAGTTAGAACTGTTAATGCATGTGTTTATCATCATCATATAACTTTCTGGTGTAGAAAAACATTAGTTTCTAACTGAAAACATACTAAGATTTCATGTCATGTATCATTTTGACAGCCTTTACTTCAAGTCACCGTAAGAGACCAGCCCCTCTGTCATTCCAAGACACAACACTCCTACCAAGACTACTTACACCAGGTAGTTGCACTATGGTCACATAACTATGACTATGCAGTTGAGCACTGCCTGAAATGCTCTTGCTTCTCCCTGCAGCTTTGCTTGCAAGGCCAAGAGGAAGGTTGGAACCACAGAAGCAGCCTCCATTTAGAGTTTGGCGTAAGAGCAAACACCTTTACAGTACTAATACTTCCCAGTGGTCAATCTGCAACAGGCTACCTATGGCTGAACTGGGCAGGCTCCAAAACTCCTATGGCTGTGAGCTCCAACTATGGAGGGGATATTGTGGGGGCAGTTGTCATATGTGACTGGCCAACATTAAATCAGAGCATTTCATTTTCAGGTGCCAATTGAAAGGTTGCCAGTTTAGTGCTTGCCTGAGGTCCCACATTTTTCCTATCTGTTCCTCACAGGGTTTTTGCTCTGCATGATAAACCTACATGGTGATTCCACAATACAAGCAGAAAAACGTAATAGGGGTCATATTCATTTTTTGCAGTATACATGACTGGGACATCAAATCTTCATTTCCTCAAATAATCTGCTTTAAAAATACATCTAATTGTGTTAAAATCAACTTTGCATTGCCTTGCCTCCTTTTTGTAGCACCTGTGTTGGAAAATTTGCCATTGGACTGACTCCTATCTTGACGTGGGCATATTACTTTTCAAATTTTGATATCAAATTTATCAGAAAAGGCTGCCGATATAATAAAAATACAAATAAGCTGTCTGCACATCCAAACAGTGAAAAAGCAGACTAGGGCTGGCTTTGTGGTGGTCACATATATGACTGTGAATGAGAAAACAAGGATAAAGTGTTTCAAAAAAGACAAAATGAGATATTTTAACCACTATATTATCTATTAATTCAGGCATATTCCAGAAAGAAACAGCATGTTCGTCATCAAAATCTGTAATTTTCACAGTGACATAAATATCATGAAAATGTATACCTGACTTGGTGCGCTGATAACTTGAATAAACATTTTCCAGAAAACTGGTTTTTGTACTTTAGCCTTATTTCTCATGCAGTCACATATGTGACCCTCCATCACAAAATGAGGCACTCGTTGAATTTTGAACATTTTGATATATGTATGTTTTCAAAAAGAGCACACAACAAGCTTCTCAATGGTGCAATAATCATGAACATATGACTATCCTACACGATTTCACATGACTTTGAAGATCAACACCCTAAAAATACGCTTTTTGAGAAAAACGCGTTTTAAGTTTACACACATTATTCCCCCTTTTTACTAGTGCTCAACCCTTATTCTAGACTCATGCAATTTGCCACAGAGATGAAGCAGTGGTTTTTGGCTTTGGTTGGCAGCCTAGGGTATTCCCCCGTCGATCTGTTGCAGTGGTGGCTACGAAACTTTGAGAAAATGCTTGATGTTGACGATCGGTTCGCGGATGTTTTCTTGTAAATGATTTACCACCACACCCAAAAAACATCATAAAGCATACTCTTATATGTTGATTTCAAACACGAAACTTACTCATACAATGAAGAAGGGGCTAGAGAAGCAAAAAAACACAAAATCTCGAAGTCGACCACTACAATCCCCACCTCCTTTGTGGGCGGTTTGCGCAAAATGACTCGACTGCGCAACCGAATCATTTAGCGATGGAGAGTCACATATGTCAGACACCACGACAGTTGAGGTAACCCAAGAAGGGAATGAGACAGTGTGCAGTTGCATGAAGTACCTGCAGACCCTGTGTCATGACTGGCAGCAGATGCTCCAGGTAGTTGAAGAGCACCTGCATCTGTACCAGGTCCTGCTTTGGTGGTGCTTGCAGCGGCCGGTAGCCCTCAATGGGGTACGTGTCCCGGTCAAGGAGTCAACCACCGTACAGTGCAGTATTGGGTACAAAAAGGCAGACTCAAGAGTGAAAGTACATAAATACTGTATTCTTAAAGGGATGTTTAGACTGTACCAGGGTGCTCAAAATGTTAATGTCATCAACTAGTCATTGAGCCAAGCGATTCTTGTTGCAAATGTCATGAAAGAGTGAACATACTTTTTGAAAGGGCTGTAGCTTGTTCATGTTGAGTAAATGTATATATTTTTTAGAGGATATCTCCATATCTCTCTCTCTCTCTCTCTCTCTCTCTCTCTCTCTCTCTCTCTCTCTCTCTCTTGAGATATGCAACCAACCAATGCTGCAGAAATATATTTCTGAAAGGAATTCAACACCATAGGCTTCTAATATATCTGTAAAAAGGCTGAATAAGTACCAAGACCTCCATCAAAGTGTTTTGAGTTTAGAGAGAGAGAGAGAAAAAAAACCCGTTTACATGATTAGAATGGGATATCCAGCAGAAACAGAGATGTGAGTTTATCCTTTAATTAATTCACTCCATAAAACGTCTGTCAAAAGATTTTTTGGTTGGCTAGACCAGAAATATTTACCTTGCCATCTCCTAGACTTTCAGATTTCAGCAAGAAAATTACCCAGCATACTTTAACTAGTGAGCACTCTGAGAGCGCAAACCTCCACCAAGGAAGCCACATGTTCTCTTCCATGGTCTGTATATTTATATCAGACAGGATGTTCTGCTGGCCAGGCTTGATGCTGTGAAGTTTATTTTATTTTAATGGCTGAAAGCGATTTCTTGAGTGCTGAATGCAAATGAGTTCGATGTCATCAACTGCATGATATGGGATTCATTTTCCCTTTTTGGTCATTATTCCATAACTAGATAACAGATAACCTCCAAATTTAATGGATTATTCCTTGGGTGAAACACTGACCCTCCACCAAGTTTCATCAGGATCCATTTAAAATTATTTATTTAGCTGAATAACTAATTAATCAACGAACCAAGGGTAAAACATAACCTTCTTGGAGGAGGTAATAAAGAGTGTACATTGTCTGAGAAAAGGATATCTGAGTGGAGTAGCACCAAAGTTGGCACGGAGACTCTCTGTCAGAGAGAGGCTGACAGCAGGAAAGTAGGCGTAGCCAGGTCCAATCTTGACTGATTGAAACGCCTGCCCCAACGGCACTCCATTCCTGTCAGCAACAAGTAAAGCAAACATAGGAACAAATGTCAAGAACAAATTTATTAATAGGTGGATGGATGGATGGATGGATGCATGGATGGGTGGGTGGATGGATGGGTGGGTGGGTGGGTGGGTTGGTTGGTGGATGGATGAGTGGATGGATGGATGGATGGATGGATGGGTGGGTGGATGGATGAGTGGATGGATGGATGGATGGATGGATGGGTGGGTGGGTGGATGGATGGGTGGGTGGATGGATGGGTGGGTGGGTGGGTGGGTGGGTTGGTGGATGGATGGATGGTTGGATGGATAGATGGATGGTTGGATGGATGGATGGATGGATGGATGGGTGGATGGGTGGATGGATGGATGATGGATGAGTGGATGGATGGATGGATGGATGGATGGATGGATGGATGGATGGATGGGTGGGTGGATGGATGGGTGGGTGGGCGGGTGGGTGGGTTGGTGGATGGATGGATGGTTGGATGGATAGATGGATGGTTGGATGGATGGATGGATGGATGGATGGGTAGATGGATGGGTGGATGGATGGGTGGATGGATGGATGGATGAATAGGTGGAATGAATGAATAAATGAATGAACAAATGAATGAAGTTTAATGGCCTTTTGGCCTTTCAAGGCTTTGTAAGGTCAGTAACCATAGCAATGACTAAAACTGCTTAGAGTAATGGCAAGCCATCTTGATTTCCCTGGTGATTTGCCTATTACAGACAGCATAGGGAGACATGGTGGGTCTGTTCTTACTCCCAACCCACAGGGGGCTGAATGGATGGATGATTGTAGGGGTTAATAGTACATACATACCAAGGTAGCAAGAGGTAATTTTAAAAAGTGAAAGGAAGAGAACATTTATAGCGAGATGACTAATCTCAAATCATAGACCTGAAAGCATCATATTTAAGTTCTCCACTAGTGAAACACTTTTTCAAGCATTTTTTTCTTATTCTCCACACTACAGCAATCAGGACAATACAGTCATGTGCAGCGAGTCCTATGGATTAATATGTACAGATTCTGACCATGTGCACACCCTCAAGTAGGCAAAAAGAGTAAACTTACCTGTAGAATGTTATAGTGCCTTCATCACAGTCAATTGCACAAGATATCACATCCCCAGTCAACCACAACTGCAAAGCAATTCACAAGAAAAGGTTATTATTATAAGTTTCTTCACAAGAGGCTTGAAAAGTATCCAAGAAGTGCTAAACTGGAGACTCTGTCATGGATAAGTGACTCTTCTCTTTCTCAACCAAAGGGTGAAATATTAACGAGCCTTTCAATTACAAGTGTTACTTATATTTACATTTCCAAAGAAAACGAAGTCGCCATACCTTCAACAAAACCTTGAAAAGAATCAATAAAGAATCAATCACTTTTCTGAGATTTTTTCAGAAAGCTTACCTCTCCATATTTCTCAGCCTTGACATTCCATTTCCGTATTCTACTCCCATCATAGGAGTAGGAATCTGGGGTGTCTCCTACACCCTCCTAAAGCATTAAAAAACCCAGAATCAGCTGTTCAGCAAAACACTTCTTTTTTTGCAAGGAAAGGGGGAGGGGAGGAGGAGGGGTGGGAGGAGGGGTGGGGGTGGGTTTGGGGGTGGGTGGGTGGGAGACAGAGAGAATGAGCACTGGCAAACAGAGACATATTAATAATTCTTTCACAGTGATTGGCACCAACTGATAAGAAAGCATACTTTCTCCATCTTATTTGATCAGCATTTCACTGTCTCGTAAGAAGAGACATGAGTAAAAGAGAATTTGTTTTAATGCAATGAGTTTTCAAACTTTCATGCATGGCAGTTCAAATATATACATGAAAATAAGTGAAAACCACTTCTGCTTGATGGGAAATAAAGTAGGTCATCTGTTAATTATTTAAATAACGTGTTATTCTCTATCTTTAAAAAATTGTACAGCTCAGAATCTATATACAGCAAAATTCAAATTTTGGTTTCCTTAGATTTGTCATTTCAAGATCTAAAACTTGTAGCATCCTTTTGGAGAAATTCCAAATACAATTGAAAAGGATATTTACTTATTTTATTTACTCAAAAGAATCTCCATTTTTAGAACTTGTTTAATGTATAGCTGCTGACCTAGGGACTCATATCGCAATCTCATATGACAAAATGTTGCTACATGCATGAAGAACACACCCTGAAAATTATAGATCTGTACAATGCTCCAAATATTTTCTGCATAATTTCAAGTTCACAAAATGTAGTTTACGAGAAAACGTGAAAAACAGAATCCTTGGGAAAACTTGCATTTTTACATGTTTTCTAGCATGTTTTAAATAGAGATCATTGGAATTATATTGCAGAGGGTTGAAACAGCTAAAAAATGCTCATTAGTCAAAATCACCAGAAAATGACATTTTGACCATTTTTATACCAGTGCCTCCCCTTAAATGGGAACATTTAAAACAGATATATCTCAAAACTGAACCAAATTCCCCCCTCCCTCCCCAACCCTCTGTTCTTGTTTTTCTCCTTGTCCTTCTACTTTCCCTCTATCCACTCCTCTCCACCACCCTCCCTTCCATTTCCATCCTCTCAACCCTTCCCATGCTGTTTTCTTGCTCTTCTTCAGATTCAAACACACATGATAAACTCTTCATACTTAATGCCCATTACACATGCTTTGAATGTGACCATTCTCCACTGCCTGAGCCCGCCACTACCTCACGTTCTACCACGAGGGACCTAATAATTCCAAAGGACAGAGACATATATGACAGAACTGACCTCTTGTGAAAACTTGCAGTTGAAGGTGCACCAGCCAAGTTGCATGACTCCTTTCGACCCCAGGAACAACTCATACACCCACTTGCCTGGGCAGAAGGATGACAACAGAGTCATAAAGAGATATCAGTGCATCAAAGTTGCCATGTGATGCTACTACAACCTGGACAGGAATCTTCCTGAGAAGAGTGACAACTGATGGTCTTCAGAGGAAGAGCCCCATGTACAACTGTACAAGTGTTTTCGCCCTGTCACACTACAACATGTGACCCTCCACTACAAAATGAGATGGAAGTAACCTAACTTCATTTTTAGATATCAGCAAAATATGGTGAGAGTGGTTATGTATGTCAGTTTTGAAAGATTTGGAACCTCCATTCACTCGTTTACACTATAATATCATTTTGTTGTTGTGACATTTGGTCATTTTCTTTGCTTATTCTGCAAAAATCAGACCTTACCCTACTGAGACAGGAGTGAAAATGTTTTCGAGAATCAGCACTGTGTCTGCACATGAGTGGAGAATCAGCACTATGTCTGCACATGAGTGGAGAATCAGCACTGTGTCTGCACATGAGTGGAGAATCAGCACTGTGTCTGCACATGAGTGGAGAATCTGCACTGTGTCTGCACATGAGTGGAGAATCAGCACTGTGTCTGCACATGAGTGGAGAATCAGCACTATGTCTGCACATGAGTGGAGAATCAGCACTGTGTCTGCACATGAGTGGAGAATCAGCACTGTGTCTGCACATGAGTGGAGAATCAGCACTGTGTCTGCACATGAGTGGAGAATCAGCACTATGTCTGCACATGAGTGGAGAATCAGCACTGTGTCTGCACATGAGTGGAGAATCAGCACTATGTCTGCACATGAGTGGAGAATCAGCACTTTGTCTGCACATGAGTGGAGAATCAGCACTATGTCTGCACATGAGTGGAGAATCAGCACTTTGTCTGCACATGAGAGGAGAATCAGCACTATGTCTGCACATGAGTGGAGAATCAGCACTGTGTCTGCACATGAGTGGAGAATCAGCACTGTGTCTGCACATGAGTGGAGAATCAGCACTTTGTCTGCACATGAGTGGAGAATCAGCACTATGTCTGCACATGAGTGGAGAATCAGCACTGTGTCTGCACATGAGAGGAGAATCAGCACTGTGTCTGCACATGAGAGGAGAATCAGCACTATGTCTGCACATGAGAGGAGAATCAGCACTATGTCTGCACATGAGTGGAGAATCAGCACTGTGTCTGCACATGAGTGGAGAATCAGCACTGTGTCTGCACATGAGTGGAGAATCAGCACTGTGTCTGCACATGAGTGGAGAATCAGCACTATGTCTGCACATGAGTGGAGAATCAGCACTGTGTCTGCACATGAGTGGAGAATCAGCACTTTGTCTGCACATGAGTGATAAACTGTAAAGAGATAAGTTACATGTTGCATACTCACAGAATATTTTCTCCCAACCCATTTTCTCTCAGTTTTTTGGCATTGGTAGCAGTCCTGCTGGTCAGCCGATATACCCAATAAAAAATAGCCATGACGATGACAACACTACATTGCACAGAAAACATTGTCTAAATTGTAAAGCACTCTTTCTCAAATCATCATATTAGTGGGTACCAATCTTTGGTACTTCACATCTTTGTCGCTATTCCTCCTATTTACAAGGGTTTTGCTTATCGGAAAGAGAATGTCCTCATTTTACAACCAAACTATAAGTTAAGAATGTTTAAAAGGTGACATTTATCTCGTTCTGTGGTGGAGGATCACATATGCCTTGTACTGCCATATGCTGCTATCTAAACCCTGTTTCAAATTTCCAAGCTGAATCACTTTTGAGACATCTACATAGAAGTTTGTTGATGTAGTGTCTGGGCAATCCATCTTCTTTGCAATAGCAGCCCAGCCTACTATATATCAATCATCATAACATTGCACATCTACATAAGTCAAGTATTTGGAAAAACACCTCATTGATGCTTTCTACCATGAGATATAGTCACTTTTAGTGGTTCACTACCCTATTTTGGTCACATTTCATAAGAGTCAAAATGACCTTGACCTTGATGATATGTGACCAAATGTATCTCATGATGAAAGTATGACATGTGTACTACAATGTTATGAAGTTTGGAACAGTTATCTTCCATTGTTCAGGGGCAAGGTCGCTTCAAAATATGTATACAATCCAACTTTGAAGAGCTCCTGTGACCTTGACCTTCAAGCAAGGTCAACCAAACTGGTATCAAAAGATAGGGCTTACTTTGCCCTATATACCATATATAGGTCAGTTATCCAATCTCAAAAACGTCAGAGAAAATTGAGAAAATGTGAAAAATGGCTGTTTTTTAGACACCATTTAGGGCCCCTGCGGCCTTGACCTTGAAGCAATGTCAAGTCACTATGTATGTTTTTTGAGGCCTTGTCATCATACACCATCATGCCACATTTGGTATTGATAGACTTAATAGTCTCTGAGAAAAATCCAACGTTAAAGTTTTCGGACGCCCGGACGCCCGGACGGACGAAACGGGTGAGTACATAGACTCACTTTTGCTTCGCATGTGAGTCAAAAAGTGTGAGGACATTTATACACACCATTACAAATGATTGCAGCTGCTTTGGATCTTCTGGAATCAATATATTTTCAACATTGATATTCCCTCAAAAGCACTAAGAGAGCTCAACTACAACTGCAGCTGATAATCCATCCTGACTCCTTCCTCAGAAACATCATGCTTTATTTCTCTACAGTCTTTCATAAACAACAGCCAACCATTGAATACAGTTATAATGCAAACACTTCTCCAGACCCCACATCGGCAGTCTGCCAAGGCCCTCACAGCCGCACACTATCACACTGACCCCAAGTCTGTCTGGCTCCACGATGAGGGTGCCCACATTGGATAGGATGTCAAAGATGACTTCGGGGGGTCCAATACGCCCACTGCAGTAGGTGTTCGGGACCTCTGTCAGCAAACCAAGTCAGCAAGTCAACAAGCAAGGTACTGATTACACCAACAGTCAGCAACAGCTACACACAGGTATTCAGTCAGTAAGTCTGCATGGTTGTACAAGTTATAGCAAGAGAAAGCACTGACTTTCTTTGAATTAATGCTTTAATCAGGGCACCATATCTGAGGCAGGTTTCCCAGGACTATGGGTGTGTAATCCAAAGTAATCCAAAAGGCATTTCCGGTCCACCTGAAAGTGACCACAGTAATCACATGCAACGTCCAGTCAGCCAGCTCTTGTCATACATCTGCTTCCCAAACCAGACAGTCTGCTTTTTCATCCTAATGTTGATACCCACTCTTATGTGATTATGGTGATCACTTTAAAGTAACACCAGAAGCACCATTGGAATGCTTTGGTTTGCATATTCATAGTCTAGGAAACCTGCCTTGGCATGCATACACAGGTTCAGCAGGTTGAGAGGCTTTAAGATGAGGGGAGATGGAACTCAATTGATGTCCATTCCCATCTCACTTCTCATGGTGTTTTCCTTCATGTCTACAATTCTCAGCTCATCTAAGGCCAAGGAAATGTCCTTTACATGCAGTCCTGTGAAAACAACACCTCTGAGAACTTCAGGGAGGAGGACAGGGGAAAAGAAGCGTTTGCTCTATCAAGAAAGCAGGCATTCACACCTCCCAAAAACTTCTGTGAGCATTTTCCATTTTGTCTTTGAGAATCAGGTGGTCTATCTTTTACCCAAAGGTTGAATACAGTTCATGCACACACACGCACGCACGCACGCACACACACACACACACGCACACACACAAACACTTGCACACACACGCATGCAACACACACACACAAACACTTGCACACACACGCATGCGCACACACACACACACACACACACACACACTTGCACACACACGCATGCGCACACACACATGCATGCACACACACAAGCATGCACACAGGTGCAAATACAAAACACACAAACACATGCATGTATGCAGACACAAATAACAAAACACACACACACACACACACACACACACACACACACACACACACACACTCACATGCACACAGGTGCAAAAAAAAACAACACACACACACACACAAGCAAATACAACACACACACACACACACACACACACACACACACACACACTCACATGCACACAGGTGCAAATATAAAACACACACACACACACAAGCAAATACAACACACACACACACACACACACACACACACACACACACACACACACACACACACTTGCACACACATGAGCAAATACAAGACATACACATACACACTCACACACACACACACACACACACACACACACACACACACACACACACACACACACATGCAAACACACACACATGTGCAAACACACACTCACATGCACACAGGTGCAAATATAAAACACACACACACACACACACACACACACAAGCAAATACAACACACACACACACACACACTTGCACACACATGAGCAAATACAAAACATACACATACACACACACACATGCAAACACACACACACATGTGCAAACACATGCACACACATACATGCAAACACACACACACAAACACACACACACATGTGCAAACACATGCACACACACATGTGCAAACACATGCACACACACACATGCAAACACACACACACATGTGCAAACACATGCACACACATACATGCACAAACACCTGACACTGACCATCACTGGTTCGGTTGGATGCAGCTGCTTTATCCAGCACGACCTCAATGTGAGACTGCAGGGTGTGGAGGTTGAGAGTTTTGCTGCAAACAGAGAAAACAATCTTCAAATTACTCATTTCACAGCATACTGTCATGGTGGCAGTTAACCTTATGATGGAACAAATTTATCCTGTGAGAAAGATTTCTTATTTTACAACACACTCAAAATGTGGTAATGCAAAGTATGTAAGTCAAGTTTTGCTGTGATTGGGGAATCCTCTAATAGTCTAATCAGTGATTTTATAAGCAGATCATACACATTTTGATTAAGTTCACATCAGCTGCAGCATTAAGTATATATTGTGACGACATTCAACCCCAAACTATGTATTATTCCTCAGCCACCCAGTATCATAGATAATAAAACCAATCAGCTCTATCAGGAACTTGATGGTCTGTTTCACTTTTACTCCAGCTCATGAGTTTTCACAACCAATCTTCTTTTTTACTCATCCACAGAAGAAAATGCATTAATACAAAGAATACCTGTATATGAAACCAGTTAACAAGAATAATGATCAAAACATGAACTACATTATTGAACACACAGCAAACGTTGGCCATATCACTTTTTTCTCTGTATCAAGTAATGAATAGAAACAACACCTAAATTCTATACAGGCAAAATGAACTTACTTTGCTTTACTGGTATCTGTCTCTGTCTCAACGTATCCTCCATGAAACACCTGCTGGATGAGCTGTGCTGTGTAGGGATCTGTAAACGGTACACAGCCACAGATGTGATGCTGCTTTAATGAACTTGATCCTAGAAACACATACAGGCCAGACTTGAGATGTTCTTGAACAGACAACTAGTGTACAGAAACTCAACCTGTCATCACTGCATTGCGCATCTGATAATACCACAGATCTTGACATGTGTCCATCAAGACATCCAAATCAACATATTTTCAATAGACTGGGGGTCTGAACATATTCGTTTGGGTGAATTATGGTGTAACCCTAGCAATGACGCCAGTAAAACATTGGCAAAGAGAAACTCTGGGGTTGGTATTTTCTCCGAAATCCCCCGAAATCTACCGAAATCCCTCGAAATCCCTCAAAATCTCCCAAAATCTACCGAAATCTCCTGAAATCCTACAAAATTCCCCAACCACAACCTCTCATTTAAAATAGGTAATTGTCTAAGGCGGTTAAGACAGATTATGAACTGCTATTCATGTAAAGAAATATTCATGTGTAACGACTTTGTGAGTCTTTGACCTGAAAATCTCTCATACTCACAAGCATGTACAGACTTTAAACAATATTGTTTTTTCTAAGTAACGGCATGCAGCAAAAGATTCAACTAAACAAATAATGTGATCTCTCTCTCTCTCTCTCTCTCTCTCTCTCTCTCTCCCCCGGCTTTACTTTACGTGCGTGCGTATGTGTGTAAGGTCTCTCACACTGACACACACACAGTGACACACACCCACACGCACACACACACACACACACACACACACACAATAATAATAATAATAATAATAATAATAATAATAATAATAATAATAATGCATGTTATTTATAAAGCGCCTACTAATCCAGTGGTTCTAAGCGCATGAAAACAACGTACATTTACAATACAAATGCATACATTATGTAACAAATGCACACATTTAGACATTCATACCTAAGGACCGTAGGCCTATTATGCATACACACACTGATCACACAATGCAATCATACACACACACTATATATGCACGTTGTTATTTTCTCTTAAATCTCCGCATCAAAATTGTTTACCCACAATAGAAATTAGACGATTTCCCGTTAATTCCGGGGGGGATTGTGGTGGATTTCGGTAGATTTCGGGGGATTTCGGTAGATTTTGGAGGATTTCGGAGAAAATAACAACCGCAAAAACTACTGGAGGTGCACTCAGAGCGGAAGGGTGGGGCGAGAGAAAGGGTACTGGAGTCGAATAACATAAACATTGGCACGATCCCTCGGTCGAACTTCACAGATTCGTGACGGTGAAATGACCCAAACTGACAACTTTGCTTGGATTACCTGTGTTTGTTGCCATTATGGGGAGTAAATCGCTAACCGTAAACAACAAGCAACTTACCTGTTTCTTTCGACGGAGGGCAAGACGATGAAGAAACACTCGCGACTGAGTCGCCCACCAAATCGCGTGCTTTTCTTCCCTCTGCCATTTTCTTGTTTGCGCAGTCTATAGTGTGGTGGGCCGATGCAGTGATGAGGGCATTTTGGCAAGTACTAAAGCCTCACAAAATTACAATTCTTTTTACACTAAGAGTAGAAGACGATCGTCGTCTATTGACAGCTGAAGTCACTGGAGCATAACAAATCCGCCATGCGTCACCAACCAGTTACTACAAAATAGGACTTATGACTAAAAGTCGAAAAGAAAATAATCACGCAAACAAATGGGCATTTACAACAAATATTTCACCAAAGCAATCTTGGAAAGTACACATGACATGTGCCAAAATAGAATCTATGTGGTGGAATCGTGTTGTGAGCTCGCAAACAGATTATAAATAGTCTGTAGATGTAGAATAGTCACTTTTGGTGGCAAGAAAAATTAGTAGAATATCCTGAATTATAAATGATAAACCCATTTGAAAACTGCATCCTTCATGTCATCCTCTACATTTTTCGTTCCGAATGAGATTGCTTGTTATACTGATTTTTTCCCTCTCATCTCTTACCCTACATTTCCGGTTTGGACGACATACACTCATACGGAACTGCAAATGAAACTTTAAAAAAGAGCTTTATTTTTTTAAGGTTGATAAAATATATCTGAGCGAAAAAGACATTAATCTCCGATGATATTATTGACTTCTCAACATCATACGTTGCTAGTTCGGGCACCGACTGATATTCATGCGCTGCATATTTAATATATTGCGAACATGAGAAAGAAATTGTACTGATCTGGTCCACTTGAAATGACGCTCTTTATTTACAGCTACAAGTATTTCCGTAGATCAAGTGATATAACGAATTAATACCAACAGAAGCCAACGCACTATATCTGGAACCACTTGTCACCTGATTTTGTATCCATCCGCTCCTGAGAGGCCATTTTGTCGCAGCAGCCGGCTACTCCTGTGTAACTCGTAGCATCGCAGCGGCAGAGGAGTTCTGGCACTATGGATGAAAAATACGATGCAATCGTTTTGGGCACTGGACTTAAGGTTTGTCATTTCATGGCATACATTTCACGTTTGCATTTGTTAAAACGACAGGAAATTCCTTGTCGCTATCGGAGTCTGGAGGTCTGCTTCGATCATCATTATCATGATTATAAATACTGCCACCGAGACCTCGGCATTTTTGTACACGCCTAATTGACATTCGCCAGTAGTGTCAGCATATAGGCGCGCAACAAACGACGAAGTATTTAAACGTGTTAAAGACTGAAGTTTGAAATAGGAAAGGGCTAGTCAGGATGTCATCCAATAGCCATAAACAGACTGCAATGAAGGAAGTAGAGTGGGTTGAAGTAGGCCACCCCGTCTAGAGACACTCCCCCCTCCAGCGATCGCACTTGAATAATAGTTGATGGTGATCGGCCCAACTGGCCATTGACCATAAATACATTTAATGTTGTTGCGCACGATGTCTTTCTTTAATTGTGTGTGTAGCTTTTTAATGTATGATGGATCACTACTGTAATCGCCACCTGTCAGTGTCACTGTCAGTTGTCTGATAGCTTGAAAGACAGTTGTGGCTACTTTCGTAAATTTAGGCGTGTTATGCCGGGAGGGGGAATGGCAGGCCAGCTTGACGTATTTGTAATTGTGTTCCTTGCCGTGAGGCAGGGCGTCTTCTTTACTTTGAGCATGGGCCAGATTATTTTATTAATGTGGATGTTTGAAGGAAGTGTCTTGTTCATTGGGAGTTCGGCATAAACTGATAAAGGTGTGGGTGGGAGGTTCTGGAATCATTTTAGGCAGGGTGACTCACTGTGTCACATGTTTGAACACGATGATGATGATGATGATGATGATGATGATGATGATGATGATGATGATGATGATACTCGATAGCAGTCCACTGAATGTGTTCTTGGGTTGCACATACAAAGCTTCCATGTTGCTCTTTACTACCTGCCAAGTATCAGATGTGCCCGTTTCTCTCTCTCTCTCTCTCTCTCTCTCTCTCTCTCTCTCTCTCTCTCTCTCTCTCTCTCTCTCTCTCTCTCTCTAACTATTTTATATGTGCATGTTCTTCGGAATGAAGCTATGTGTCTTTTTAGTACTTAATCAGTTAATGAGGAAAGTTCCTGAGGTATTTAGGAAATAAATTCCTTGGTTGGACACTGAAAATGTTGGATGATCAAATGAATGTTCTGACGTCAGTATTCACTGTGTTTGTGTGTGTGTGCGTGCGACCGTGTGTGTGTGTGTGTGTGTGTGTGTGTGTGTGTGTGTGCGACTGACTTGACTTGACAAGACAAGACAATACACAATACACAACACACACACACACACACACACACACACACACACACACACACACACACACACACACACACACACACACACAGACTGACTTTGCATGTGTGTGCGTGTGTGTGTGTGTGTATACATGTGTGTGTGTATGTGTGTGTGTGTGTGTGAGAGAGAGAGAGAGAGAGAGAGAGAGAGAGAGAGAGATTAGTTGTGGGTCGCAAAAATGGAGAATGCACAGGCAGAAGCAGTGGACTTCTAGCAGCGTCGTACCTCCCGAGATTCTGTTGATTCAGATTAAGAATATTTGGACTAGAAATGTGATGTACTCCTTTGGTATCAGTGCATATTATACTACATGCCTTTTTTGGGGGTAATGATTGAATATCAGGGTTCATTTCAAGGGCTTTTATCACACATCATCATCATCATCATCATCATATGACACTGTGTCAAGTACAACACCTCTGAACTCCAACTACGGATGTTATCTCCCTGATGTGCAGACCGTTCAGGCAGTCACCTGGCTGTAGTGGAATTCTAAGGAGCATAATATTACATAGTGTGACCCTGAATCACTCATAGCTAGGCAATTGGAGCTCAGTTTCCACAGAGTATTCTCACTTGAAGGTGCAAGCTCCCTATGTCCCGATGGAAAAAAGTGTACGGTGTAGTGATGTCTCTATGGAGAGGGGTGAAGCCTATCAAAGGTCTGTTTTAGTTCTCATCCACACTGCTCGGTAGTTTCCTGTATTTTAGCCTTAATTGGTATTAATACCAATTAAGTGACTGGGAATAAAAAAAACGTATTTATGGGTAATTCCAAAGGAGAGATTTGGACATTTGAAATTTTAATATACATGAATGTTGGGACTTAAGGATGGCACTTGGAAGATAGATTTCCAGTCGCCCCTTTCCAGCAATAGCAGTCATGTTACATCCATCCCCTGCAAGAATATATTGACCACTATCAGACAATCAACCGAACGTATCTTTTTTGTTTGTTAGTTTTATTCTGGTCACCCAACAGACCTCAAATTAGGCTACCAAGCCTGTACTCTTTCTTTTACACTGTGGGGATTTTTTTCTTCGGGTATCTCTTCTATGAAAATGGCATGTTAAACTAAAAGCTGACTCTAGCAGTGAGGTTGTTTTCATTTATTTATGACTAGCCGCTTCGCGGCCAGGCAATGCGCAAAGTGTCAAAACCACATACAAAGCCAAATTCTTCAACCGCCATTTTGTTTATCTCATTACGTAACCATAACCAAAAATGTGTTCACAGATCTTCCTCATTTGACTTTACCTACCCATACACCAAATTTCGGTCAAATCGGAGCACTTTGAGTTTTCGGCGGCCATCTTGTTTGTGCCCACTTCCGGTTACCATGGCAACACCTTTTTTTAACCCCACCATGACCTGACCCCGGCCCACATCTAACCCCATACCAAGTTTTAAGTCGATGGGAACTCCTGTGTCTCAGGCGGCTTCGCCGCCTTCGACACAGTCGTCCATTGTTTACTCAGCCGCCATTTTTGACTCACATGCGAAGCAAAAGTGAGTCTATGTACTGAGCCGTGTCGTCCGTCCGTCCGGGCGTCCGTCCGTCCGTCCGGGCGTCCGGGCGTCCGTAAAAAACTTAAACGTTGGATTTTTCTCGGAGACTATTAAGTCTATCAACACCAAATGTGGCATGATGGTGTATGATGACAAGGCCTCAAAAAACATACATTGTGACTTGACCTTGCTTCAAGGTCAAGGTCACAGGAGCCATAAATGTGGTCTCAAAAACAGTCATTTTTCACATTTTCCCACTTTTCTCCCACGTTATTGAGAATGGCGACCTTAGCTACAAGTGGTATATAGGTCAAAGCAAGCCCTATCTTTTGATACCAGTTTGGTTGACCTTGCTTCAAGGTCAAGGTCACAGGAGCTCTTCAAAGTTGGATTGTATACATATTTTGAAGTGACCTTGACCCTGAACTATGGAAGATAACTGTTTCAAACTGAATAATTATGTGGGGCACATGTTATACTTTCATCATGAGACACATTTGGTCACATATCATCAAGGTCAAGGTCACTTTGACCCTTATGAAATGTGACCAAAATGGGGTAGTGAACCACTAAAAGTGACTATATCTCATGGTAGAAAGTGCCAATAAGCACCATTGTGCTTCCTATGTCTTGAATTAACAGCTTTGTGTTGCATGACCTTGGATGACCTTGACCCAAGGTCAAGGTCACATGTTTTTTGGTAGGAAAAAAATGTGTAAATCATTTCTTAGTGTATGATGTCATTGGTAGGTTTAGTTGTTTGACCTTGACCTTGAAGGTCACCTGAAGGTCAAGGTCATATAAAGGTCAAGGTCAAGCATGTGAGTCGTATGGGCTTTGCCCTTCTTGTGTTTTTCTTGTGACGTAACCATGGTAACCGAACAATTTGTTCACAGATCATCATCATCTGACTTTACCTACCCACACACCAAATTTCGGTCAAATCGGAGCACTTTGAGTTTTCGGCGGCCATCTTGTTTGTGCCCACTTCCGGTTACCATAGCAACGCCATTTCTTTTAACCCCACCATGACCTGACTCTGGCTCACATCTAACCCCATTCCAAGTTTTAAGTCGATGGGAACTCCTGTGTCTCAGGCGGCTTCGCCGCCTTCGACACAGTCGTCCATTGTTTCCTCAGCCGCCATTTTGTTTTTCTCGTGACATAACCATGGTAACCGAAAAATTTGTTCACAGATCTTAATCATTTGACTTTACCAACCCACACACACCAAATTTCGGTCAAATCGGAGCACTTTGAGTTTTCGGCGGCCATCTTGTTTGTGCCCACTTCCGGTTACCATGGCAACACTTTTTTTTAACCCCACGTTCCCCGACCCGGGTCCACACCTAACCCCATACCAAGTTTCAAGTCGATCAGAATAAAACTGTGGAAACGTATGAGTGTCACACACACACACAGACAGACAGACACACACACACACAGCGAAAATATATATAGAGACTAGCCGCTTCGCGCCTAGGCACTGTGCAAAACGCCAAAGCCACATACAAAGCCAAATTCTTCAGCCGCCATTTTGTTTTTCTCATTACGTAACCATTATAACCCCCCAAAAATCGTTCACAGATCTTCATCATTTGACTTTACCTACCCACACACCAAATTTCGATCAAATCTTAGAGTTTTTGGCGGCCATCTTGTTTGTGCCCACTTCCGGTTACCATGGCAACACCACTTTTTATTCCCACCTTGACCTGACCCCGGCCCACACCTAACCCCATACCAAGTTTTAAGTCGATGGGAACTCCTGTGTCTCAGGCGGCTTTGCCGCCTTCAACACAGTCGTCCAAATTCTTCAGCCGCCATTTTGTTTTTCTTGTTACGTAACCATGGTAACCAAACAGTTTGTTCACAGATCTTCATCATTCGACTTTACCTACCCACACACCAAATTTCGGTCAAATCGGAGCACTTTTGAGTTTTTGGCGGCCATCTTGTTTGTGCCCACTTTCGGTTACCATGGCAACATCATTTTGTAATCCCATAATGACCTGACCCCAGCCCACACCTAACCCCATATCAAGTTTCACCTACCCACACACCACATTTCGGTCAAATAGGAGCACTTTGAGTTTTTGGCGGCCATCTTGTTTGTGCCCACTTCCGGTTGCCATGGCGACACCATTTTTTGAACCACACCATGACGTGACCCCTAGGCACACCTAACCCTATACCAAGTTTTAATTTGATAGGAACTCCTGTGCCGCAGGAGGCTTTGTCGTCTTCGACACAGTTGTCCAGATTCTTCAGCCGCCATCTTGTTTTTCTCGTCACGTAACCATGACAACCAAAAAATATTTTCACAGATCTTCATCATCCGACTGTACCTACCTACACACCAAATTTCGGTCAAATCGGAGCATTTTGAGTTTTCGGCCGCCATCTTGTTTGTGCCCACTTCCGGTTGCCATGGCGACACCATATTTTTAACCCCACGTTGACCTGACCCCGGTCCACACCTAACCCCATACCAAGTTTCAAGTCGATGGGAATAAAACTGTGGAAACGTATAAGTGTCACACACACACACACAGACAGACAGACAGACAGACAGACAGCGAAAATACAGACTAGCCGTTTCGCGGCCAGGCAATGCGCAAAGCGTCAAAGCCACATACAAAGCCAAATTCTTTAGTCGCCATTTTGTTTATCTCATTACGTAACCATAACCAAAAATGTGTTCACATATCTTCATCATTTGACTTTACCAACCCACACACCAAATTTCGGTCAAATCGGAGCACTTTGAGTTTTCGGCGGCCATCTTGTTTGTGCCCACTTCCGGTTACCATGGCGACACCTTTTTTTTAACCCCACCATGACCTGACCCTGGCCCACATCTAACCCCATACCAAGTTTTAAGTCGATGGGAACTCCTGTGTCTCAGGCGGCTTCGCCGCCTTCAACACAGTCGTCCATTGTTTACTCTGCCGCCATTTTGTTTTTCTCGTGACGTAACCATGGTAACCGAAAAATTTGTTCACAGATCTTCATCATCTGACTTTACCTACCCACACACCAAATTTCGGTCAAATCGGAGCTCTTTGAGTTTTCGGTGGCCATCTTGTTTGTGCCCACTTCCGGTTACCATGCAGGGTTCGTACAGGTCATGGAAAACCTGGAAAGTCATGGAATTTGATTTTTCATTTTCCAGGCCTGGAAAGTCATGGAATTTCAACTTAGGTCATGGAAAGTCATGGAATTTAAGAAAGA
>JAWQFJ010002328.1:0-17500 GCA_034096865.1 Theodoxus fluviatilis
ACACACACACACACACACACACACACACACATACATACAAACACACAGACAGACAAGCATGCAGACAGACATGCAGGCAAGCAGGTAGGTAGGCAGGCAAGCAGGCAGAGATACAGAGGAGAAAACACGCACACATACACACACGCGCTCGCGCACGCAAGCATGCACACACGAACACACACAAGCACAATTACAGATACATACACAAACACACACATACACACGCACGCACGCACGCACGCACGCACACAGCGGCGGAATGAGAGGAAGAAAGAGAGGAGTGGGTGGAGGCAGAGGGGGAGGAGATGATGGTTGTGTGTATCAGCATACCCAGAGAAAAGCAAAGGGCAAGTTTCTGTCTGACACGAGTGACCTTTCCTCTTCATGACTTGACCTCACCATTTGCCGAGTGGATACGTTACCACGTGTGTGCCGTCAGCCCGAGAACGCCTACACACAACGCAAGCACAGTCTGACACGGGCATGGAGAAGTAGACACGAAGGCGTACGTAACTAAAGGGGAGGCGCATAGGTGCAAACTTGAGAGAATACGCATGTGGGCCCCCATATTCAAATATGATTGTTCTTCTTCTTCTTCTTCTTGTCGATCGCTAGATGATTGCGCCAGTCGCCCGCACAAATGCAGCTGTTATCCGCAGCTCCTCCAGGTTGCCATAGAGTTTGCTCCTCACTGGTGTTGGGTCTGGCCATGTGGCTCTTCTGAGGGCATCATGGTGGGGGCAGTCTTGGAGGTGTTCACCGGTCATCGAGGCAGTGTCGCAAGAACATCTGTCTGTCTGACCGACTTTGAACTTGTGGAACATATGTGCTGGCAATTTGTTGTGTCCTGTTCGGAGTCTGAACAGAATGACTTGGTCAGCTCTGTTCAGAAAGTGGTAGCTGTCATTTTGGTTGTAGTTCGGATGTTGCTGGCGCCACTTTTTCTGAGACAGAGCCTTGATGATGGTCTTCTCTTCTGCATAAGAGACCTGTCTGTCTTCCTGGTCCAGCTGACCACCTTCCCTGGCCAGTCTGTCAGCCGTCTCATTTCCATGCACTCCACAGTGTGCAGGAATCCATTGGAGTGTGAGTGTCACCTGTGCGGCCAGCTCAGACAGAGTGGCTGCAAGTTCATTCAGTTCCTTCTTGCGAGGGTCCTGGAGTGCGCTCAGCACAAACAAAGCATCAGTGAAGATGACCACGTGCTGGTGTGTCGCATCTCGGTGATCCAGTAAGTGGGCCGAGGCCGTTCTCAGGGCCTCTGCCTCTGCTCTGAAGTTGGTGGAGTATCTGCCCGTTGCTATGGGGATGTGGGTCTCGTACCCGGTGTACCTGATATACACGCCTCCTCCTCCATCCCTCGTTGCTTCTGCGGCAGATCCATCCGTATAGGTGTGTGTCCACTATGTGTGAAGAGGGTCGGTGTAAAGTGTGTGGAGAGGGTCGGTGTAAAGTGTGTGGAGAGGGTGGGTGTAAAGTGTGTGGAGAGGGTCGGTGTTAAAGTGTGTGGAGAGGGTCGGTGTAAAGTGTGTGGAGAGGGTCGGTGTAAAATGTGTGGAGAGGGTGGGTGTAAAATGTGTGGAGAGGGTCGGTGTAAAGTGTGTGGAGAGTGTCGGTGTAAAGTGTGTGGAGAGTATCGGTGTAAAGTGTGTGGAGGGGGTTGGTGTAAAATGTGTGGAGAGGGTCAGTGTAAAGTGTGTGGAGATGTTGGGTGTAAAGTGTGTGGAGAGTGTCGGTGTAAAGTGTGTGGAGGGGGTCGGTGTAAAGTGTGTGGAGAGGGTGGGTGTAAAGTGTGTGGAGAGGGTCGGTGTAAAGTGTGTGGAGAGGGTCGGTGTAAAATGTGTGGAGAGGGTCGGTGTAAAGTGTGTGGAGAGGGTCGGTGTAAAGTGTGTGGAGAGGGTGGGTGTAAAGTGTGTGGAGAGGGTCGGTGTAAAGTGTGTGGAGAGGGTCGGTGTAAAGTGTGTGGAGAGGGTCGGTGTAAAATGTGTGGAGAGGGTGGGTGTAAAATGTGTGGAGAGGGTCGGTGTAAAGTGTGTGGAGAGTGTCGGTGTAAAGTGTGTGGAGAGTGTCGGTGTAAAGTGTGTGGAGGGGGTTGGTGTAAAATGTGTGGAGAGGGTCAGTGTAAAGTGTGTGGAGATGTTGGGTGTAAAGTGTGTGGAGAGTGTCGGTGTAAAGTGTGTGGAGGGGGTTGGTGTAAAATGTGTGGAGAGGGTCAGTGTAAAGTGTGTGGAGATGTTCGGTGTAAAGTGTGTGGAGGGGGTCGATGTAAAGTTTGTGGAGAGTGTCGGTGTAAAGTGTGTGGAGAGGTTGGGTGTAAAGTGTGTGGAGAGTGTCGGTGTAAAGTGTGTGGAGAGGTTGGGTGTAAAGTGTGTGGAGATGTTCGGTGTAAAGTGTGTGGAGGGGGTCGATGTAGAGTGTGTGGAGAGGTTCGGTGTAAAATGTGTGGAGAGGGTCGGTGTAAAGTGTGTGAAGAAGTTCGGTGTAAAGTGTGTGGAGAGGGTCGGTGTAAAGTGTGTGAAGAAGTTCGGTGTAAAGTGTGTGGAGAGGGTCGGTGTAAAGTGTGTGGAGAGGGTCGGTGTAAAATGTGTGGAGAGGGTGGGTGTAAAATGTGTGGAGAGGGTCGGTGTAAAGTGTGTGGAGAGGGTCGGTGTAAAATGTGTGGAGAGGGTGGGTGTAAAATGTGTGGAGAGGGTGGGTGTAAAATGTGTGGAGAGGGTGGGTGTAAAGTGTGTGGAGAGGGTAGGTGTAAAATGTGTGGAGAGGGTGGGTGTAAAATGTGTGGAAAGGGTGGGTGTAAAATGTGTGGAGAGGGTGGGTGTAAAATGTGTGGAGAGGGTAGGTGTAAAGTGTGTGGAGAGGGTCGGTGTAAAGTGTGTGGAGAGCGTCTGTATAAAGTGTGTGGAGAGGGTCGGTGTAAAATGTGTGGAGAGCGTCTGTATAAAGTGTGTGGAGAGGGTCTGTGTATAATATGTGGAGAGGGTCGGTGTAAAATGTGTGGAGAGGGTCGGTGTAAAATGTGTGGAGGGTGAGTGTAAAATGTGTGGAGACGGTCGGTGTAAAGTGTGTGGAGAGGGTCGGTGTAAAATGTGTGAAGAGGGTCGGTGTAAAGTGTGTGGAGAAGTTCGGTGTAAAGTGTGTGGAGAGGGTCGGTGTAGAGTGTGTGGAGAGGGTCGGTATAAAAGTGTGTGGAGAGGGTCGGTGCATAGTGTGTGGAGAGGGTCAGTGTAAAGTGTGTGGAGAGGGTCGGTGTAAAATGTATGGAGAGGGTCAGTGTAAAGTGTGCGGAGAGGGTAGGTGTAAAGTGTGTGGAGAGGGTCAGTGTAAAGTGTGTGGAGAGGGTCGGTATAAAAGTGTGTTGAGAGGGTCGGTGCATAGTGTGTGGAGAGGGTCAGTGTAAAGTGTGTGGAGAGGGTCGGTGTAAAATGTATGGAGAGGGTCAGTGTAAAGTGTGCGGAGAGGGTAGGTGTAAAGTGTGTGGAGAGGGTCAGTGTAAAGTGTGTGGAGAGGGTCGGTGTAAAGTGTGTGGAGAGGGTCGGTGTAAAGTGTGTGGAGAGGGTCGGTATAAAGTGTGTGGAGAGGGTCGGTGTAAAGTGTGTGGAGAGGGTCGGTATAAAGTGTGTGGAGAGGGTCGGTGTAAAGTGTGTGGAGAGGGTCGGTGTAAAGTGTGTGGAGAGGGTCGGTGTAAAGTGTGTGGAGAGGGTCGGTGTAAAGTGTGTGGAGAGGGTCGGTGTAAAGTGTGTGGAGAGGGTCGGTGTAAAGTGTGTGGAGAGGGTCGGTGTAAAGTGTGTGGAGAGGGTCGGTATAAAGTGTATGGAGAGGGTCGGTGTAAAATGTGTGGAGAGGGTCGGTGTAAAGTGTGGGGAGAGGGTCGGTGTAACATGTGTGGAGAGGGTCGGTGTAAAGTGTGTGGAGGGGGTCGGTGTAAAGTGTGTGGAGAGGGTCGGTGTAAAATGTGTGAAGAGGGTTTGTGTAAAGTGTGTGGAGAGGGTCGGTGTAAAGTGTGTGGAGAGGGTCGGTATAATGTGTAGGGAGAGGGTCGGTATAAAGTGTGTGGAGAGGTTCCGTGTAAAGTGTGTGGAGAGGGTCGGTGTAAAGTGTATGGAGAGGGTCGGTGTAACATGTGTGAAGAGGGTTTGTGTAAAGTGTGTGGAGAGGGTCGGTGTAAAGTGTGTGGAGAGGGTCGGTATAATGTGTAGGGAGAGGGTCGGTATAAAGTGTTTGGAGAGGTTCCGTGTAAAGTGTGTGGAGAGGGTCGGTGTAAAGTGTGGGGAGAGGGTCGGTGTAAAATGTGTGGAGAGGGTCGGTGTAAAGTATATGGAGAGGGTTGGTGTAAAGTGTGTGGAGAGGGTCGGTGTAACATGTGTGGAGAGGGTCGGTGTAAAGTGTGTGGAGAGGGTCGGTGTAGAGTGTGTGGAGAGGTTGGGTGTAAAGTGTGTGGAGAGGGTCGGTGTAGAGTGTGTGGAGAGGTTCGGTGTAAAGTGTGTGGAGAGGGTCGGTGTAGAGTGTGTGGAGAGGTTGGGTGTAAAATGTGTGGAGAGTGTCGGTGTAAAGTGTGTGGAGGGGGTTGGTGTAAAATGTGTGGAGAGGGTCGGTGTAAAGGGTGTGGAGATGTTCGGTGTAAAGTGTGTGGAGGGGGTCGATGTAACGTTTGTGGAGAGGGTGGGTGTAAAGTGTGTGGAGAGGGTCGGTGTAACATGTGTGAAGAGGGTCGGTGTAAAGGGTGTGGAGATGTTCGGTGTAAAGTGTGTGGAGGGGGTCGATGTAAAGTTTGTGGAGAGGGTGGGTGTAAAGTGTGTGGAGAGGGTCGGTGTAAAGTGTGTGGAGAGGGTCGGCGTAAAATGTGTGGAGAGGTTGGGTGTAAAGTGTGTGGAGAGGGTCGGTGTAAAGTTTGTGGAGAGGGTGGGTGTAAAGTGTGTGGAGAGGGTGGGTGTAAAGTGTGTGGAGAGGGTCGGCGTTAAATGTGTGGAGAGGTTGGATGTAAATTGTGTGGAGAGGGTGGGTGTAAAATGTATGGAGAGGGTCGGTGTAAAGTGTGTGGAGAGGTTGTGTGTAAATTGTGTGGAGAGGGTCGGTGTGAAGTGTGTGGAGAGAGTCGGGTTAAAATGTGGGGAAACGCCTCAGTGCACCACTGGTTTTAGCGAGCCCTTCTCCTCTGTTCTCACTAGGCGCTGCTTCGGATCGGCCAGAGCAGAAATTCCCGTAACACATTTCTTGAACTATATACATGACATTTATCTGCAGTATTATTTTACAGTCATACTCAACAAGTTATGACATTTGCTTAGACCTCACCTTCCTCACAAGGTCTGAGATATATGTAGATTGCTTCTTCAAAGACCTAGCTTTGCAAGATTGCTTTCTCGAGCAAAAGAAAAGGACATGAATTGAAATGTATTTTGATATTCAGTCAATTTCGTTTGTACGTCCATTTTCAGTGTTTCTGGTTGAATTAGTGCGTCATCTTTCATGAGAAACGACAATCATTTACAAACAATTTAACCAAAACATGTACCTGCTGTCATTGGAGCAAGTCAAACAGCCTTACTGTCTTGTGTGTTACTAACATCACCTCTCTCGCACCGAAAATGTGAACATGGAAGGCTGGGAGCAAATTTGCTGCATCTCGTGGAATTCATCGCCTGCCAATTTCGTGAAATTCCGGAACAGTCTCTCTCCCTCGACAAGTGTCGTCCTCTGAAAATAGCACCGGGGAATGTTTCAAAAATAGCCAGGAAATGACGTCATGCGACACGCACGGATCTGCCAAAGATTCGGGACAAGTCGTGCCTACGTCAGGACATTCCGGCGTGGGACACACTCCCAGGCAGCTTTTGTCGCAGAGGACAAAGACCCGACAAAAGACCGCCATTCCTGGCGCCCCTGCTCTCTCCATGACCTCCGACCATCGTCTCAGATGTTTGCATTCACACAGTTAGGACGCATGTGCAAAGCCTGGAGTAATCTCCCTTGCTCTGTGACGTCATTCTGTGCATAATCCCTGAAACGGCAGAGATTTCACTCAAAGTGACGAAAACGCGGATTGTATGTCCTCCGTCCAGAGTAATATGTTTCTTCAGGACCTGGGGGAATGGATTTAGGTAGGTCTTATTCACGGAATTACATTTTGTCGTTGCAGAGAGCTGTCGAACAGGTGAGTAAACACTCAGAATGGAAAAAAATGGGACCCGAATGCCTCGAGTTGAATTTGACAATGCAAAAATGTGGTCCTGTTAGTTTTGGGAGTATGCATGTGTGAGCACAGGTGTCTGAGCTGGAGAAGAAAATGAAAAACAAATAGTGTATTCGATGCCCATCGAAACTGCCCTTTTTTCGGAACTCCCACAGACGACCATATACGATATTTCACGGAAATCTGCACATATACGTGCGAGACACAAACATACACAGAGAGACGCGCGCGCAAGCGCACTCACAAAAATACACACAAAAACACACACAGACACAGACACAGACACAGACACAGACACACACAAACAAACAAACAAACACACACACACACACACACACACACACACGCAAGCACGCAAACGCACAAACACACACACACACACACACACACACACACATATACCAACACATACACACAGACACACACACGCGCGCGCGCAAACACACCCACATTTGCACACACACACACAGATATGCACACACACACACACACACACACACACACAGTCACACACACATTAGTGTACACACACAGATATGTACATGCACACACACACACACACACACACACACACACACACACACATACACACACACACACAGACACACACATACACATGCAAACACATGCAAACACATAAAACACACACACATAGACACATGCATACACACTTGCACACACACACACAGACACAGACACACACACACACACACACACACTCACATACATAAACACACACACACACACACACACACACACACACACACACACACACACACACACAAACACACACACACCCACACACCCACACACACAGACACACACACACACAGATACGTACAGAACAGATTTGCACAACGTGCTCGTTTGAACGCCGGGCAAGTGCAGATGCTTGCGGGTGAGCGAGTGTGTGGGAAACGTTTGCTTGCGAAAAGCCACAATGCAACCTCTGAAGTAACAACATTCCGGTAGGGGCTGAGGTAGCCCTACACCGACCAGAGACGTTCGGTAGGCCTTAACTACTACAAGCTGTCCGGCGCTCAGCAAATTTATGAACCCTGGAAATGAAATTAGCATCTGAGCCGAGCCACGCGTGACCCAAATGTGTTAATCCCCTCATCCTAGATTTCCTCTCAAGCTTCCGCTACTGTTTGATAGAGATAGAAAAATGAGAGAGAGAGAGAGAGAGAGAGAGAGAGAGAGAGAGAGAGAGAGAGAGAGAGGGAAGGAGATAAAAACAGACTCTTCTGCATTTCTTTTTCACTGCACAACCCAGTTTTTCGTTGTCGCAGACGTGTCAGCGATCTAACAAACTTCAGGATAAATTAAAAAAAAACTTTCTGATAATTGTCGCACATTTGGCTGCAGTTTGTTTATTTCAGCCAGCGTCAACTGTTTACCGTGATGGAGGAAGCCCGCATTATCGTTTCAGTTCTCTGCACACTCAGATTCAAGCACGTGACTTATGACGCCATCCACACTTCCGCTGTGATGGCCGACGTGGCGCTCATGACGTAGGTGTGAGAAAAGCTGCATTTGGATTGCGTTGAGTCGGCCACGCAGTAATCCGTGCGTTGATGTTTAGCCAAATCTCCTGCAGACTGTTGTGCTTTCGGGCAGACCAGTCGAGTTCAAGGCAAGGCTTGGCAATTTCGCTTCCGCTCTAGTTCCGTTTGTTTTTTGTGGGTGGTTTTCTCTCTCTCTCTCTCTCTCTCTCTCTCTCTCTCTCTCTCTCTCTCTCTCTCTCTCTCTCTCTCTCTCTCTCTCTCTCCTTTTTCGTATCTTTCTTGGAGAGGATTGGAGGATTGAGTTGCGGATAATGTTGGGGATGGAGTTAAGGGATGGAGTTGGGGTATGGAGATAGGGATGGAGTGGGGGGAATGAGGTCGGAGGATGGAGCAGGAGAATGGAGTTAGCGGATGGAGTTGGGGACCGAGTTGAGGTTGGAGTTGGGGGATAGAGTTTGGGGATGGAGTTTGGGGATGGAGTTTGGGGATGGAGTTTGGGGATGGAGTTTGGGGATGGAGTTGGGGATGGAGTTGAGGACCGAGTTGAGGTTAGAGTTGGGGGATAGAGTTGGGGGATGGAGTTCGGGGATGGAGTTGGGGGATAGAGTTGGGGGATGGAGTTGGGGGATAGAGTTGGGGGATGAAGTTGGGGATTAGAGTTGGGGGATGGAGTTGGGGGATGGAGTTGGGGGATAGAGTTGGGGGATGAAGTTGGGGGATGGAGTTGGGGGATGGAGTTGGGGGATGGAGTTGGGGGTTGGAGAGGGGAATGGAGTTAGGAAATAGGAAATGGAGTTGGGGATATTTGTGGGAAGGAGTTGGGGGATGGAGTTGTGAAATGTAGTATGAAGTTAGGGGAAGGAGTATGGTGTTGGGGAATGGCGTTGGTGATGGAATAGGGGATGAAGTTGGAAAGTGGTGTGGGGAATGGAGTAAGGGATGATGTTGGAGAATGGAGTTGGAGTTGAGGAATGGAGAATGAAGTTGGGGAATGGAGTTGAGGAATAGAGAGTGGAGTTCGGAGATGGAGTTTGGGAATGGAGTGAGGGATGGAGTTGAAGAATTGAGTGGGGGATGGAGTAAGATATGGTGTTGGAGAATAGAGTTGGAGGATGGAGTAGGAGATGCAGTTGGAGAATGGAGTGAGTGGTGGAGTGGGGGATGGAGTGGGAGATGGAGTTGGAGAATGCAGTATGGAATTGGGGGATGGTGTTGGGGGATCGAGTTGGGGGATGGAGTGGGGAAGGAGTTGAGAAATAGGGGATGTAGTGGGGATGAAGTTGGGGGATGGAGTTGGGGAGTATAGTGAGGGAATACATAGTGGGGAATGGAGTTGGAGTTGGAGGATGGAGTTGGGGAGTATAGTGAGGGATGGAGTGGGGTATGATGGGGAGAATGGAGTTGGGGAATGAAGTGGGGGGTGGAGTGGGGGATGCAGTTAGAGAATGGAGTAGGAAGTTTAGGGGTGGAGCTGGGGAATGGAGTGAGGGATGGAGTGGGGTATGGAGTTGGGGAATGGAGTTGGGGAATGGAGTGAGGGATGGAGTGGGGTATGGAGTTGGGGTATGGAGTTGGGGAATGGAGTTGGGGAATGGAGTTGGGGAATGGAGTTGGGGAATGGAGTTGAGGGATGGAGTGAGGTATGGAGTGGGGTATGGAGTTGGGGAATGGAGTTGGGGAATGGAGTGGGGTATGGAGTTGGGGAATGGAGTGAGGGATGGAGTGGGGTATGGAGTTGGGGAATGGAGTAAGGGATGGAGTGGGGTATGCAGTTGGGGAATGGAGTTGGGGAATGGAGATGGGGAATGGAGTGGGGAATGGAGTTGGGGAATTAAGTGAAGGATGGAGTGGGGTATGGAGTTGGGGAATGGAGTTGGAGAATGGAGTGGGGTATGGAGTTGGGGAATGGAGTTGGGGAATGGAGTTGGGGAATGAAGAGGGGGGTGAAGTGGGGAATGGAGTTGGAGAATGGTGTATGGAGTTGGGGGATGGAGTTGGGGGATGGAGATGGGGGATGGAGTATGGCATTGGACGGAGTATGGAGTTGCGGAATGGAGTTGGGGGAGAAGTTGGGGAACGGATTAGACGGACGGAATATGGAGTTGAGGAATGGAGTCGGGTGTTGGTATTGGGGGATTGTGTTGGGATGTATTTGTGAATGGATTAAGAGGATTGAGTTGGTGGAAAGGAATTGAAGAATACATTTGGGGAATGGGGGATGGAGTTGGGAAATGGAGTTGCTGAATTAAGTGAGGGAAGGAGTTGGGGGATGGATTTGGGAATACATTTTGGTGGGTAGAGTTATGGGATAAAGTTGGGGGATGGAGCTGCGAAATGGAGTTGCAGGATGGAGTGGGGGTAGGAGTTGGGGGATGGAATTGGGAGATGGAGATTGGGATGGATTTAGGGAACTGAGTTGGAGACTGGAGTTGTGGATGGAGTTATGGGGTGGAATGGGGTATGGAGTTGGGGGAAATGAGAATGGAGTTGGGGGAAGGAATTGAGGGATGGAGTTGGGGGATGGAGATTGGAATGGATTTAGGGGATTGAGTTGGGGAATAGAGATGGGGAACGGGGTTAGGAAAGGGGAAAGTAAGTTGGGGAATGGAACTGGAAAATTAAGTTGCGGAATTCAGTGGGAAATGGAGTTGCGGGATGGAGTGGGGGTAGGAGTTGGGGAGAGAGTTGGGGAATGGATTTAGGGGATTGAGTTGGGGAATAGAGTTGGGCAATGGGAAAAGGGGGTCAGTGTGGGAAAAGAAGTTGGGGAATGGAATTGGAAAATTGAGTTGCGGAATTGAGTGGGGAAAGGAATTGGGGGATGGATTTATGGAAGGAAGTGTGGGGATGGAGCTGGGAAATGGAGTTGCGGAATAGAGTGGGGGATGGAGTTGGGGGATGAAGTTATGAGGTGGAATGAGGGACGGAGTTGGGGGATGGAGTATGGAGTGGGGCAAGGAGTTGGGGAATGGAGTGGGAAAGGGAAATTGTGGATGGAGTTTGGGGATGGGGATTGGAGTTGAAGGGATGGAATTTAGAGTTGGGGGAAGGAGTTGGGGATTGGAGTGTGGAATGAAAATTGAGGATGGAGTTTGGGGATGGGGGATTGAGTTGGGGGTGGAGTGAGAAATGAAGTGAGAAATGCAGTGGGGGATGAAGTTGAGAAATGAAGTTGGCGGATGGAGTAAGGGATGGAGTGGGGTTTGGGTTTGTCCGACTCTCGTACAGGAATTTGTCAGTAACCCTTTGACAGATCAAATTTGCTCAGAAACGAGGCGTGTCTTTGCTGCATGAATAACTGTTCAATATCTGGCATGGGTTCGGCGTCAAACATGATCCGTCGAAAGTCAACACAGAACCGAACCTTCCCATCTTTCTTTTGAACTAGCACTATGGGAGAATTGAATGGAGATGCCGCTGGTTCTATGACTTCCAGTCTTAGCATCTTTTCCACCTCTTCGTGCACCACTTCCCATCTTGACTGCGGTAAAGGATACTGCCTGATGCGTATGGGTTCGGATGTATTGAGATCGATGGTGCATTCAGCCATATTGGTTCGGCCCGGAAGGTCAGTGAGGACGTCCGCAAATTCTTGACACAATTCCTCGATTTGTTGTCTTTGAAAGACAGACAATTTGTCATTTATCAGGACATCACCAGGATGTTCTTCTTGCTCTAGATGAATCAGGGGCACCTCGTGCGTTTCAAACTCGTGCGATGATTCTTCCTGCTCTATGATCGCCGTCAGAAATACCCGAGTACTGGGCATGACATCTCTCTGGATATTGAGTTTGAGGAGGTTAGCATGGAAAATTTGAGCTTTCCCTCGTCTCCGGATCCGATAGTCGGCTTCGCACACTCTCTCCATCACCACAAACGGACCCTGCCATCTGAGTTCAATATATTAGGCTTGCTTGGGAGTAGCAGCAACACTTTATCTCCCGATTTGAACGTCCTTTGAACAGTCTTTCTGTCAAAGATGTCCTTGTATCGTTGAGCCGACCTGTCCAAATTTTTGTGAGCTAGTTCGCAAGTCGCCTCAATCCGGTTCCTCAAGTCGAGGACGTGTGCCGCTTCAGTGCGAAGCTCCGAGCTCTGTTCAGGTCGTGTCCACAGGTCTCGTAGGATTTGCATGGGCCCTCTGATCCGTCGCCCGTAAAGCAACTCAAACGGTGCAAACCCTGATGATTCCTGAGGGACCTCTCGGTACGCAAACAGCAGTGCGGGAATATACCGGTCCCAATCTCGTGGTTGGTCCTGGGCAAGTCTACGCATCATCGACTTCAATGTTCCATTGAATCTTTCCACCAACCCATTCGATTGTGCATGATATGGGGAAATGGTCGTGCCCCGTACTGCTAACAACTGGTTCACCTGTGTCATAAGTTCACTGGTGAACTAAGAGCCATTGTCCGACACGATCTCCTTGGGAACACCCACAGCTGTCCACATGTCCCATAGTGCTTCAGCAACTGCTTGAGCATCACTGCTCTTGAGGGGAGTGGCCATCAGGTACCTCGTGGCATAATCGACCAGCACCAGTTGGGGGATGGAATATGGGGAATGATAGATGGAGTTGAGGGATAATAGATGGAGTTGGGGGATGGAGTTGGGAATGGGGAATGGCGTGGGTAAAAGAGTTGGGAAATGGAGTTGGAGGATGGAGTTGGGTGATGGAGTGAGGGATTGCGTGGGGGATGGAGTTGAGAGAGAGGGGATGGAGTTGGGGGTTGAGAGATGGAGTTAGGGATGGACTTTGGTGAAGGGATTGAGGGATGGAAGTGGGGTATGAAGTTGGGGGATGCAGTAGGGGGATGGAGTGAGAAATGGAGTGGGAAATGTAGTTGGGGATGGAGTTGGGGATGGAGTTCGGAACGGAGTTGGGGACACAGTTGGGGATGGATTGAGTGGTGGAGTAAGGGATGGAGCTGTTGAATAGAGTTGGTGATGGAGTTCGTGATGGATTTGGAGGTGGAGTAAGGAATGGCGTTGGGGGATGGAGTTGGGGGATGGAGTTAGGAGATGCAGTTGGGACAGGGATGGAGTGAAGGGTGGATTAAGGGATAGAGTTGGGGAATAGAGTTTTAAAGTTGGGGATGGGGTCGGGGGTGGAGTGAGAGATGGAGTGGGAGGATGGAGTTGGGAACGGAGTGAGGGATGGAGTGGAGGATGGAGTTGGGGTATAGAATTGGTGATGGAGTTGGAGATACATTTAGAGGATGGAGTGATGGGTGGAATAATGAATGAAGTTGGGGAGTGGACATAAGTAATGGGGTTGGAGTTGTAAATGGATTTAGGGGATTGAGTTGGTAATGGAGTTTAAGGATGGAATTGGAGGATGGAGTAGGGAGCCGGGATGGAGATGGAGATTGTGGATGGAGTTGGTGATGGGGGATTGAATGGGGGATGGAGTCGGGGAATGAGGGGTAGAACGGGGGCTGTAGTTGAGGGATGGATTTGGGGGATGGTGTTGGGGAATGTAGTTGGTGAAAGGAGATTATGGATGGAGTTGGGGGATGGGGGATTGAGTGGGAAATGGAGTTGGGGGATGGGGAATGGAATGGGGGTTGTAGCTGAGGGATGGAGTTGGGGGATGAAGTAGGGAATGGAGTAGGAGGATGGAGTCAGGGTGGAGTAACGGATGGAGTTGGTGATTATGTTGGGGATGGAGTTGAGGATGGATTTTGGGAACGAAGTTGGAAGATAGAGTTGGTGGATGGTGTTGGGGAATGGTGTCGGGGGATACAGTTGGGGGATGGTGATGGGGAATGGTGTCGGGGGATACAGTTGATGGATGGTGTTGGGGAATGGTGTCGGGGGATACAGTTGGTTAATTGGATTGGGGAATGGATATCATTAAATTAGCACAAACAATCTTCAGCCCTCTACTTTCCTTTGCACAGGGGACATATTTTCAATTCTATGTCTCCATCTATCGAGAAGAATTATGGACTAAAACACTCACACACACATACACACACACACACACACACATACACACACACACACACACACACACACACACACACACAATACCCACCCGTGCGTGCGCGCACACAAGCACACAGGGAGGAAGGGAGGGAGGGAGAGAAAGAGACGGAGAGAGAGAGAGAGAGAGAGAGAGAGAGAGACAGAGAGAGAGAGAGACAGAGAGAGACAGAGAGAGAGAGACAGAGAGAGACAGAGAGAGAGAGACAGAGAGAGAGAGAGAGAGAGAGAGAGAGAGAGGGGGGGGAGAAAGAGAGAGAGATTGATTTCTTTATTGTTTAGGCCGGCGGCCCGCCAAAATGTTACAATTGGGGGTAGTGGGGGTGGTGTGTGTGTGTGTGTGTGTGTGTGTGTGTGTGTGTGTGTGTGTGTGTGTGTGTGTGTGTGTGTGTGTGTGTGTGTGTGTGTGTGTGTGTGTGTGTGTGTGTCTGTGTGTGTGTGTCTGTGTCTGTGTGTGTGTGTGTGTGTGTGTGTATGTGCGTGTGTGTGTCTGTGTCTGTGTGTGTGTGTGTGTGTGTGTGTTTAGTCCATAATTCTTCTCGATCGATGGAGACATAGAATTGAAAAAATGTCCCCTTTTAAAGGAAAGTAAAGGGTTGAAGATTATTTGTGCTAATTTACTGATATCCATTCCCCAATCCAATTAACCAACTGTATCCCCCGACACCATTCCCCAACACCATCCACCAACTGTATCCCCCGACACCATTCCCCAACACCATCCACCAACTGTATCCCCCGACACCATTCCCCAACACCATCCACCAACTGTATCCCCCGACACCATTCCCCATCACCATCCCCCAACTGTATCCCCCGACACCATTCCCCATCACCATCCACCAACTGTATCCCCCGACACCATTCCCCAACACCATCCACCAACTGTATCCCCCGACACCATTCCCCATCACCATCCACCAACTGTATCCCCCGACACCATTCCCCATCACCATCCACCAACTGTATCCCCCGACACCATTCCCCATCACCATCCACCAACTGTATCCCCCGACACCATTCCCCAACACCATCCACCAACTCTATCTTCCAACTCCGTTCCCAAAATCCATCCCCAAGTCCATCCCCAACATAATCACCAACTCCATCACCAACTCCATCCATTACTCCACCCCTGACTCCATCCTCCTACTCCATTCCATACTTCATCCCCCAACTCCATCCCTCAGCTACAATCCCCATTCCATTCCCCATCCCCAAACTCCATTCCCCACTCAATCCCCCATCCCCCAACTCCATCCATAATCTCCACTCACCAACTACATTCCCCAACACCATCCTCCAAATCCATCCCTCAACTTCAGCCCCCGTTCTATCCGAGCTGGGGTCAACAATTGGTTACATTACATAGTGCTCATCGATGTAACATAGAACATGACAGTGATTGTTCGGGTAACCAAATTTGTTTTTAACAAGCATTCGGTACTCAATAAAACGTGGTATTTTGTCAGCATTATACTAAATGTTGCTGATGACATTTCAAGGCATAATGGATATACATAGCAACACTTTTGATTTTTAAGTACCACAGACCATTTATGAGGAAAGTAAATTGAGCTCCCTGGAAATAATGTTTGATGGTTCTGTACAATGCAAAACGCTCACTAGCACTGATTCTGTGACTCCACTCTTGTATATAGCAGTCTTGTAGCCTGATCTTAAACTTTCTCAAGAAACTTCTCTCTTCAGCTGTGCCTCTATTGTACCACACATAGGAAAATCACCATTTGCATAGGCATTCTTCAAAGGACTTCACCGAGTTGAATTTATCAGGTATGTTGGAATTGGACAGCATAAAGACTAAAAGAGTGCTTGCTTATAGGTAACCGGTGATCAGGCATTTTTGACATCTTAAGCCAGTACTTCACTGCTCAGATTGTGCTGTTGATGACCAGATGGAATCTACCCGTGTCCCCATATATGAAGCTATTTGGAGTTTTAATATCAACATTTAGGAACCTCTTGCATGCAAACAAGTGGGACATTTCCACTTTCGGATGTTCTTTTGTTCCCTATATTTCTGAAGCATACAGTAATGCAGTTTGGACTTGTGCATCAAACATTTTAAAAAATACTTTAGGATTGCAGCTGCGAAGAGAGAGAGAGAGAGAGAGAGAGAGAGAGAGAGAGAGAGAGAGAGAGAGAGACAGAGAGAGAGAGACAGAGAGAGAGACAGAGAGATAGAGAGAGACACAATCAGAGAGAAAGAGAGAGATATATACACAGAGAGACAGAGAGAGATTGACAGAGAGAGAGAGACACAGAAAGAGAGAAAGAGAGAGATAGATAGATAGATAGATAGATAGATAGATAGATAGATAGATAGATAGATAGATAGATAGATAGATAGATAGATAGATAGATAGATAGATAGATAGATAGATAGATAGATAGATAGATAGATAGATAGATAGATAGATAGATAGATAGATAGATAGATAGATAGATAGATAGATAGATAGATAGATAGATAGATAGATAGATAGATAGATAGATAGATAGATAGATAGAGAGAGAGAGAGAGAGAGAGAGAGAGAGAGAGAGAGAGAGAGAGAGAGGTGGGGTGGGGGTGGGGGGGACACCAGAACAGCATTAGCAGACAGGGAAGATACAGTTTCAACTTTGAGTAGTGAGGTATTTGGCCTGGCTTCCCATGTAAGCAGTTGCCTGCCCCTGTGTCCCGTGGCATCCGTTACACTGCAGCGACCCCTGACCCTCTACTGACGTAAAGGTCAGCACGTGTCACACCGGAAGTCTCTAGTCAAAATTGACGTATCGCCATCCACAATGCGTGCTGCACGTGCTTTTCTGTTCTGACCTCTGTGAGAGTACTCTTCCCTCTTTCTTCAGTTCCATCAGCTGCTGGAATCCCAGCAAATTGCTTGTGATCCTCAACTTCAAGGCTCGTTCAACGACGCCACCTGCCCTCTCCCATATCTGTTATCATACCCCAGCTCTCCCATCCCCACTGTGTGTGCGTACACTCCCATCTTGACCCCACACCCTCACTTTCCCTTCCCATCTCCTGCTCTCTCCACACCAACACTTCTGTAGAGCTTACCAGTGTGAATAGGAAGCTGTAAATGTGAAAAGTGAGCCTTGCTATCTGATCCAATCGTTAAGCGGCGAGCTAATTTCTCATGCTCTTGTCCAGAGATCGCGTCGCTTGCAGCCATCACGTACTGCGTTTGAAGCGTGGTGAGTTCTGGAGTTTTATCCTAGGGCGCGGTGCGAGGTTCCCACTACCTCCCCATTCCAGAGGTACAGCAGGTACGTGTGACAGGAAGGCAGGTACAGCAGGTACAGCAGGTACAGCAGGTACAGCAGGTACAGCAGGTACGTGTGACAGGAAGGCAGGCACAGCAGGTACAGCAGGTACAGCAGGTACAGCAGGTACGTGTGACAGGAAGGCAGGCACAGCAGGTACAGCAGGTACAGCAGGTACGTGTGAAAGGAAGGCAGGCACACTCAGACTTACGTGCAATAAATCCTTGATGCAGCAAAGAGTTAACCACGTTCTTGTGCATGTCCAATCTATTCATTTGTCCGTCATCTGAGACTGGTATAAAAGTCCGTTCAAAAGGCATGCTGTTCGGTAGGCTTTCGGTATAAAACGTCAGAATAGTGCGCATGTGTATCTGTCGGTCTGGTTGTGTTGAAAACCCCAGAGATAACACAGATATGACGAACGCAAGTCTCTTTAGAAGTCCGGAGCAGTGAGGGGTGCAATAAAGTTGGAAACGAGAGCAGACAGTAAACAGACAAGGCAGACGCATGTGCAGAAAGAGCAGAA
>JAWQFJ010002328.1:22500-35000 GCA_034096865.1 Theodoxus fluviatilis
CAAGTATGGGGAGAAGCAACGTGAATAAAGCACCTTGCTCAAGTATGGGGAGAAGCAATGTGAATAAAGCACCTTGCTCTAGTATGGGGAGAAGCTACGTGAATAAAGCACCTTGCTCAAGTATGGGGAGAAGCAACGTGAATGTCGCGTGTACGCGCAAGGTATGAGCTAAAAATAGGATAGAAAGTTCGGGGCTCAGAGGTTGTTGCTATCGGGACCAATTAGCTGTAGAGGGGTGGATTGAATCAGTTGGGAAAGCGAGGAGATTCGAACGCGGGCTCGAGGTCGCGTTCCCTCGTGACCAGATAGGTTTTTTCTGATTGGTTAATTACAGCGCTGGGGCGCTGGATTGTTTCGCGCCAGGCGCGAAGGCGGGCATTTTCATGCTTACCGTTGGGTGGGCCGGACGTTGTGTGCGTGTTGAAGACGCTTGTGGACTCATGGGGGCGCGAGGGACGACCATGGGGTGCTACGACTACTCGAGGGAGTATGGTTACTCTGGGTAGAACAACGGTTCCGTCAAGTATTCACGGCCTGTCATTATGAGGTGGGTAATGTAAATTTATGCTTGAACGCATGTGTGCATGTGCACGTGTGAGAACGCCAGTTGGACTGAACTAAATGATATCTGAATTGCTTAACAGAGTAAGTAATTGGCTAGAAGGATGGCTGAGGCAAATATCTAATTGTTCACTGTAAAAGTAGTCTTTGGGTTCTTTCATTAAAGACGTACGGGAGCGTCTATTGTAATTGGAGTGGAAGAGTGGAGTTTGGCTTGTGTTGAAAGTGCAGCGGGGCGCTGCCTTATCGTATAGTAACGGGTTGTCATTTGTCATTTCAGGCCATTCATTGATATCGAACTGGGAATTCGAATCCGCTTATTCGTTTTCTTCTTCATCAGTATTGTTACTACGGCTATGGTTGCCGCTGCAGCAGTGTGTCGCTGCGTGTTATGTTCGTCTTAGTGTATCTACGCTTGTCGGAGCGAGGTACGGAGTCTCTACCAAGGGTGCTGTTAGTCGCTGGGCGGCTACTCCTGGAGCTGACAGAGAGTGGGAGTCCGTGTGTCCTGGTGGATACGTCTATGAGGAGGGGAGTACTTATCCGCAACACCGCTGGAGGGGAGAACGACGACAAGAAGAAGAGCGCGTGGACAGGAAGGTTCACGTAGACCTATCCGTGAAGGATATTGTTGTGTGTGTTGTGTCAGAATCGTGCTTGGATTTATGTGCTATTCCGGTGGGAATCAAGAGAGGGCACTATACGGTAAGAGTGGACTTCTTACGTATTCTTATCCATGAGTGAAGCCGAGGGAAACTCTGACAGTAACTTTGGCTGGAAGCCATTATTATTTCTCAGGTGTGGAGAGGGAAAGACTGCACAGGGGTAGTTGCAAGGATGCTGCCGTTGAGTTCGTCTCAGAGGAGATGAAACTGCGTATGGGTGTGCCCGAGGTGCCACCTAAGGGTCTAGAATTATAAGGCTGTTATTATTATCCTTGACTTGAGAAAGTGAGAGGACAGTAATCGTTGAGTTCCTTTCATTAGGAGCGATTACGTGAGTTGAGAACGTTGACACTACATCGCTGTTAGAGCGAGAGGAGAGAAGACGCGGGGCGTCCATTATTATATGTAAATTAAGCGTGGGTGTCCTCCGGTCACGGCGGAGGCCTGTGATTGGAGGACACCCAACGCTTTCCAAGAAGTCGTGTGAGGCCATGCCTGCTGGGGCGTGTCACCCCACCCTGTGGACTTGTGTGTGAAGAGGAGAGCTATTCGTGTATTGTCATTGTGCATGCCTGGGGATTGCCTTTTTGGGGTTGGGATTTCTTTTCAGTTTTCTTTCTTTTGATTAAACATTGTTTAGAAGTGAACTTACCCTCAGTGTCTCATTTTATTGTTGTTGCTATTCTTTTAGTTGCAGGAAAGCGACAATTAGGTTTTGCATGAAAACCTTTAGGGAACTGTGTCTGCTTGCTTAGTCAACAACCTTGGATTAAAGTGCAATAATTCACATAAACAAACAGAGACAGAAACACCCTAACCTACGACAGAGAATAAAGTACCGTGCTCAAGTATTTGGATCCGCACAGTTTTGAACGCCGCATCCACAAGACACAAACAATCGTGGGTCAAGTAGAAAGTAAAGCGCAAAGCACGTAATGAATAGTTCTTACACTTACAGGAACCAGTTCAGCTGTAATTACATAATGAATCATTCTTAAAGGAACCAGTTCAGCTGAAAGTACATAATGAATAATTCTTACAGGAACCAGTTCAGCTGAAAATACATATTGAATCATTCTTACAGGAACCGGTTCAGCTCTAAGCACGTAATTAATAATTCTTAGAAGAACCAATTCAACTGTAAGTACATAATGAATCATTCTTACAGGAACCAGTTTAGCTGTAATTACATAATGAATCATTCTTACAGGAACCAGTTCAGCTGAAAGTACATAATGAATTATTTTTACAGGAACCAATTCAGCTGTAAGTACATAATGAATAGTTCTTACAGGAACCGGTTCAGCTCTTAGCAAGTAATGAATAATTCTTTCAGGAACCGGTTCAGCTCTCAGTACATAATGAATCATTCTTACAGGAACCAGTTCAGCTCTAAGTACATAATGAATAATTCTTACCAGAGCCAGTTCAGCTCTAAGTACTTATTGAATCATTTTTACAGGAACCAGTTCACCTCTAAATACGTAATGAATAATTCTTACAGGAACCAGTTCAGCTCTAAATACTTAATGAATAATTCTTACAGCATCCAGTTCATCTCTAAGTACGTAATGCATAGTTCGTACAGGAACCGGTTCAGCTTAAAGTACGTATTAAATACAGGAACCGGTTCAGCTCTTAGCAAGTACTAAATAGTTCTTACAGGAACCATGTCAGCACTAAGTACATAATGAATAATTCTTACAGGAACCAGTTCAGAACTTAGTGCGTAATGATTAGTTCTTACAGGAACCAGTTCAACTCTTAGAGCGTAATAATTCTTACAGAAACAGGTTCAGCTCTAAGTATGTAATGAATAGTTCTTACAGGAATCGGTTCAGCTCTTAGTAAGTAATGAATAATTCTTACAGGAACCGCTTCAGCTCAAAATATGTAATGAATAGTTCTTACAGGAACCGGTTCAGCATTTAGTACATAATGAATAGATTTTACAGGAATCAGTTCAACACTTAGCGTGTAATGAATAGTTCTTACAGGGACCAGTTCAACTCTTAGAGTGTAATGAATTATTCTTACAGGAACCAGTTCAGCTCTAAGTACGTAATGAATAGTTCTTACAGGAACCGGTTCAGCACGTAGTACATAATGAATAGTCCTTACAGGACCCGGTTCAGTACTTAGTGCGTAATGAATAGTTCTTACAGGAACCGGCTCAGCACTTAGTGCGTAATGACTAGTTCTTACAGGAATCGGTTCAGCTCTTAGCAAGTAATGAATAGTTCTTACAGGAACCGGTTCAGCACTAAGTAAGTATTGAATAATAGTTCTTACAGGAACCAGTTTAACTCTACATAGGTAATGAACAGTTCTTAGAGTAACCTGTTCAACTCTACATATGCAATGAATAGTTATTACAGGAACAAGTTCAACTCTACATATGTACTGAACAGTTCTTAGAGTAACCAGTGCAACTCTACATATGTAATGAACAGTTCTTAGAGTAACCTGTTCAACTCTACATATGTAATGAACAGTTCTTAGAGTAACCTGTTCAACTCTACATAGGTAATGAACAGTTCTTAGAGTAACCTGTTCAACTCTACATATGCAATGAATAGTTATTACAGGAACAAGTTCAACTCTACATATGTAATGAACAGTTCTTAGAGTAACCAGTGCAACTCTACATATGCAATGAATAGTTCTTAGAGTAACCAGTGCAACTCTACATATGCAATGAATAGTTATTACAGGAACCAGTAGGCCGTACAAAGAGGGGCGCCTGACGAAAAAAGAAAATAACGTCAGCAATCTGTCCCAGTTTGCCACAACGAAAGCGAGTCAACCCTTTTATAACCTTTTTCAAAAGTGCTCTTTCTCCCCGATTGCACTCCCTGTGTTCCATTTCACTCTGCTTTATTTCTAATGAATAATTCTTACAGGAAGCGGTTCAGCTCTAAGTAAGTATTGAATAATAGTTCTTACAGGAACCAGTTCAGCTCTAAGTACATAATGAATAGTTCTTGCAGGAAGCGGTTCAGCTCTAAGTACGTAATGAATAATTCTTACAGGAAGCGGTTCAGCTCTAAGTACGTAATTAATAGTTCTTACAGGAACCAGTTCAGCTCTAAGTACGTAATGAATAATTCTTATAGGAACCAGTTTAGCTGTAAGTATATAATGGATAAATCTTACAGGAACCAGTTCAGCTCTAAGTACGTAATGAATAATTCTTACAGGAAGCGGTTCAGCTCTAAGTACGTAATTAATAGTTCTTACAGGAACCAGTTCAGCTCTAAGTACGTAATGAATAATTCTTATAGGAACCAGTTTAGCTGTAAGTATATAATGGATAAATCTTACAGGAACCAGTTCAGCTCTAAGTACGTAATTAATAATTCTTACAGGAAGCGGTTCAGCTCTAAGTACGTAATGAATAATTCTTACAGGAACCAGTTCAGCTCTAAGTACGTAATTAATAATTCTTACAGGAATCGGTTCAGCTCTAAGTACGTAATGAATAATTCTTACAGGAACCAGTTCAGCTCTAAGTACGTAATTAATAATTCTTACAGGAACCAGTTCAGCTCTAAGTACGTAATGAATAATTCTTATAGGAACCAGTTTAGCTGTAAGTATATAATGGATAAATCTTACAGGAACCGGTTCAGCTCTAGGTACGTAATGAATAGTTCTTACAGGAACCGGTTTAGCTCTTAGTGCGTCATGAATACAGGAACTGGTTCAGCTCTAAGTACGTAATGAATAGTTCTTACAGGAACCGGTTTAGCTCTTAGCATGTAATGAATAGCAGAAACTTGTTCAATTCTACGTATGTAATACATATTTTTACAAGAACTAGTTTACCTCTATGTACGTAATGAATAGTTCTTACAGGAACCTCTTCACTTCTACGTACGAAATAAATAGGTCTTACAAGAATTATTTTTTCTCTATGTACGTAATGAATACATGTAGTTCATACAGAAACCAGTTCATCTCTTCGTACGTAATAAATAGTTCTTACAGGAACCAGTTCAACTCTATGTAATGAATAGTTTTTGCACGAACCAGTTCAGCTCTAAGCACGTAATAAATAGTTCTTATACGAACCAGTTCATCTATATATACGTAATGAAGTTCTGACAAAATCCAGTTCAGCTCTATGTACGTAATGAATAGTTCTGACACGAACAAGTTCAGTTCTAAGTACGTAATGAACAGTTATTACGGGAACAAGTTCAACTCTACATATGTACTGAACAGTTCTTAGAGTAACCTGTTCAACTCTACATATGTAAGGAACAGTTCTTAGAGTAACCTGTTCAACTCTACATATGTAATGAACAGTTCTTAGAGTAACCTGTTCAACTCTACATAGGTAATGAACAGTTCTTAGAGTAACCTGTTCAACTCTACATATGCAATGAATAGTTATTACAGGAACAAGTTCAAATCTACATATGTAATGAACAGTTCTTAGAGTAACCAGTGCAACTCTACATATGTAATGAACAGTTCTTAGAGTAACCAGTGCAACTCTACATATGTAATGAACAGTTCTTAGAGTAACCAGTGCAACTCTACATATGCAATGAATAGTTATTACAGGAACCAGTAGGCCGTACAAAGAGGGGCGCCTGACGAAAAAAGAAAATAACGTCAGCAATCTGTCCCAGTTTGCCACAACGAAAGCGAGTCAACCCTTTTATAACCTTTTTCAAAAGTGCTCTTTCTCCCCGATTGCACTCCCTGTGTTCCATTTCACTCTGCTTTATTTCTGCTACGATGTATCAAGCTGAGAAGTTTTGATTGGTTGGGTTTTTTAATTACTAAAAAAGCAAATTATCATCAAAAGTAGGGTTTTTGGAGGACCTCTTTGGCTACATAAATCCCCAAAATGATTTCACATTCAATTTTATCCCTCTTGATCGAGAGACGACTTAATGAAAACATAAGAGTCGATTATCATTGATACCCGATCTTTGGTGACGTTTCACCCAGTGGCAAAGGTCAACTTCCTGTCAAGGTCACGCAGCAGCTGTTCACTCTAGAGCATCTCAGAAGGCGCTCTAACTGCTTCACACTAGAGTGCGCCACTTGCTGTGCCTAGCAACAATGAAACTACAACGCCCGTAGTCGCATTTGATTGGCTCATACTAAACATCGAATTAATGGAAGTCACTCCACGGACATGCACGGTAAACATGCCATGAAGTTTACAGCCTTGAAAGTGGCAGACGTGCCGTTTGCTTTCAATTTTCGAAGAAGGGAATGTTATAGTGCTCTCATCACAATGGCAGAGTGGATTGTATGTCATGGTTTGATATCTGTAGTAAACGTCGGCATTAATATTCATGCCTGTAACGAAGTAGCAGACGACACACATTCTGGGATTTCTCTTGACCTTCCTTTATGACGGGTGAAGGTTATCTCCCTTCTGTTATCAATGATAATCGACCCTAATGCTTTTTATTAACCCTGCGTTCCGTTGCACTCTGCTTCATCTCTGGTGCGATGTAACAGCCTCAAGAGATTTGAGTGGTTGGTTTTATTCAATAACTTTAAAAGTCCATTATCATTAAAAGTATAGGGTTTTGGAGTCCCTCTTTGAATGCACGAATCCACAAAACTATTTAATACTCTAATGTATCCTTCTTGATCGAAGAAACGACTTAATAAAAGCATTAGGGTAGAAAATAATTCATACACAATCTTTGGTGACGTTTCACCCAGTGGAAGGAGTCAACTTCCTGTCAAGGTCGCACAGCAGCTAGAGCATCTCAGAAGGCGCTCTAACTGCTTCACACTAGAGTGCGCCACTTGCTGTGCCTAGCAACGATGAAACTAAAGAACCCGTAGCCGCATTTGATTGGCTCATACTAAACAGAACTAAATGGAAGTCACTCCACGCACTTGCACGGTAAATATGCTTCGAACCACGGAGTTTACATACCATGAAAGTGGCAAACGTGCCGATTGCTGTCAAATTTCGAAGTAATGAATGTTTTCGTGCTCTCATCACCGTGGCAGAGTGGATTGTATGTCTTAGTTTGATATTTGTACTAAACGTCGGCATTTATACCCATGAATGTAACAGCTGAGAGCAGACGACACACATTTTGGGATTCCCTTGACCTTCCTTTATGACTGGTGATGGTTATCTCCCTGATGTTATTAATGGATTTCGACTCTAATGCTTTTATAAAGTTGTCTATTCGATCAAGAGGGATATAATTGAATGTGAAATTATTTAGGGGATTCATGTATTCAAAGAGGGCATCTACTTTTAATGGTAACGTGCTTTTTAAGTAATTAAAGAAATCGACCAATCGAAACTCCTGAGCCTGCTATATCGTAGCAAAGATGAAGCAGAGTGCAACGGAACGCAGGGTAAGTCGCCTCTTCGAACAAGAGGGATACAATTGAATGTGAACTCATTTTGGGGATCCATGTATGCAAAGAGGGCCTCCAAAACCCTCTACTTAAAATGATAATGTGCGTTTTAAGTCATAAAAGACGAATCAATCAAAACTCATCAGCTTGCTACATCGTAGCAAATATGAAGCAGAGTGCAACAGAACCAGGGATTGTCACTGTGCTTTCGACTCGGAAGTGCGAGACTGACAGCGCCAGGTCAAAGGTCAGTTCACGTCACCTCTCGTTCTGCGTGAGTGAAAGCACTATCTTTCGGGATGTGCAAGGAAGGGGTAGGACTTTTTCCACCTCATGCTGCATACGTCGTATGGAAACTGCAACGATGGAAACTTTCGAATTTCATCCGTTTTCGGCCTTACATTTCTTGCTTGTTTCACATTTTTGCCATAACAAAACATCAGCCACACACAACAAATCGAATCGACAGCACGGCCTAACGAGCTGGCAATCCACCCCCATTTCCCTGGGTGCATTCCAGCCCTGCACTACGGGAAGATCACATCCGCAATGCGCATTCACTGTCTGTGTCTGCACAGGTACCCAGTTGTACTCCTTGCTGGAGGGAAGCACTAGAAGTTAAGAACTTGTCCATCTACTACATCGGACGTCATGGGCTTCTGGGCACGCTGGCACCAGTGCAGGTCAAAGGAAGGCGTGTACTGACTGACGTGGTTTGGTGGTGGAAGAGGGGTGGATCTCTTTCCTGCTGCCGTCTGTGCGGGGGCGGCCTCTAAAGATGGCATCATAAACAACAAAAAGAACACAGTCCATTATTATGAAAAAGTATTTATTCACAAAGATTTATGCATCACACGGTGAATACCGTAACAGAACAACTTGTTATTACACCCCCACAATGGCGAGTCAAAGAACATCACCAGTGTGTTTTCGGAATGGTTGGAAAGTTGACAGCTTGTCATAGCTACGTATGTACACTATGTAAACCTAGCTGAGGTATTGCCCACTCGGAAGAACTCCATCTAGACTGCTTCTAAACAGACAACATCTGACCAAGTCTACCTACGAAAACCAAAGTTCGAAGAATGTATGTACTTCTAACGCTTTCACAGAAGCTTTCCAGTCTGCTTATCTCATTCCTCTGAACAACTTCTACACAACGGCAAACGGCACGAAAACAGTTGAGAGCAATAATCTTTATTTCTATAACCACGAATTTATGTATGCATAGTTATGTATAAAGTTATTAGAATGTCTATGAACCATTCACAACAGAATTGCAATCTCATTAACAATTCAAAACCTGCAAGTAAAGGGGGGAGGGGGGGGGGGGATAAATCATATCCATCCCGTGCACATACACATAAGCGCTGGCGGGCGCGCGCACGCACGCACGCACGCACGCACGCACGCACACACACACACGCACACACACACACGCACACACACACACAAAGCAGGAGACTGCAAAAAAGGAACTGTCTGCATTCATCAGCCAACAAAATGGGTGTGCATGAGTTCCTCGTGGGTGATTTAACTCATCACTGTCACACCTTTGTAATTTCTTATAATTTGCTATTCAAGGAACCACGACGTCCCAATAACTGAAAATAACGCATGCTAAAAGATTCTGTAAACATTGCAACTATACACACACACACACACACACACACACACGCACAACACACATACATTTGTATGCACATACACAAAAGCGTACACACACATTTACGGATGCACGCATGCATGCATACATACACATACACACACACACACGGAGGAAAAGCAAAGACCAGAACAGTGTGTTCATGGATGTAAAAATTCACAGAGAAATCCAAATGCACATGAAAGAATTTTGGATTTGTTTTCTTGACTTGTGAAAACGAAAATACGACAGCTGCAAGGATTTCCAGACAGGTTTATCACAGTTGAGTATACCCTAACAAAACATCGATGGTGGTCACTCAATGGCCGGCTCATGTTCGTGCATTCTGCTCCCTCCATGTCTGCTAGTTCATCCATGGCACAAGGTCAGCATGACCTTGCCCTCGCACAACCATAGCTACCTCCACACTGGTCATGAAGCCACTGACAGTGTGAGGCTTTAGTATGAAGGAAAGAAAATGACTGTACACAAAGCACGCCAGTCGTCATGACACACATGTAACCGAAGGAGACAAGAGTGGACATCAAAACACAACTAGAATGGCGAAGATGGCAATCAAATTATTCAAACTATTTCCGCTGATGAGATTTGAATAAGATCAATCCACTTCGTTTTTCTGTTTTATACTTCTTGTTGTTGTTGTTGCAGAATAGACAACTTTTTCAAAAGAATGAAAACGTGACAGAATCGTAATCAAACTTTTGCAGTGACATCTGTGCACAAGGCGCAAATTTCGAAGAAGTCAGAACTTGGGAATGCTTAAGTTAGAGCCTTCAGGCGTTTGGGTCTTGAGTGTATGAGGATATCGTCACAAGTATTATCATGATTACTATTTTACCTCTCTGAAACACACACATATATATATATATATATATATATATATATATATATATATATATATATATATATATATATATATATATATATATATATATAATGTACCACATGAAATCAACAAACAACAAAAGAAAAGAAAAGTAAAAAGTAATTCGACACCAAATATACAAGCATGCAAAGCACGCAGTATTCACACAGATGTGATGCGCTTTCCAGGTGTTGACTTTGTCTGCATCGTCTGTCAAGTGTGGGCGGGGCATCAGCATCAGGTAGTTGTCACGTCGCAGTCTCGCCACGGGCAGAAAGGCCGTCAAAAGCTGTCACACACACACACAAGCACACACAAACACACACACACACACTTTGCAAGTTGCTGGAACTCTTCACAGCAATGCGCCGCAAGGATGAGCTCACGTGACAGTGCGGCAATGACCAGGCCTTTTTTGTTGGTAACAATTGACATGTCATTACTGGTGAGAGAGTCGCACAGAGCAGCAACCGCTAGATGTCGCTCTCATCAGCTGGATTCCGCCATTAGTGGTGATATATACAAGCCTACCAATAAACACGGGATTTTTAAAAACTCGGGTACTATTTGTGCTGCCCTCGATTTATGTTGCATAAGTATCTAACCTACTTTGGCACAAGCAAATATTAATTACTTTACAAATAAATAACAAGAATCTTTTAGCCTAATTTAGTGGCAAACATGCATGGACAGGATCAGCAATTATGATATGGTGGTTTGGGTACAAAAATTGACACTTCGGCAACAAACTAGCGTTCAGAGAGTAAACTTATTTACCTGGGCTATGGATACGAAAAGCAAGAAACATATCGTGTTTGTACATTCCTAGAGAACTTTGCGATTGGAAGTCTGAGTGAAATAAAAAAGACACACTAGATTGCACATATCCACATACTAGAGTGGAAAAAACTTAAATTTTCATTATGCTCATTACAATGGGGAAAAAGAATACATATGAGATTGTTAAAACGTTATTTGAGGGAGTCTCCAGTTAAAGGGGGCAATGATGATTGCAAGTTTATCATCACGAGAACATCAAAGCAAAAGTCCCCGATAAGCTGATTGATAGCGTTAAATTCTGTGAACGCCTTTCACTTGGGTGATATCTGCACTATTTTCATTTTGGCAAACTATCCTTCACAAATCTCAACAGAGGGTAATTATTTTTTCACATTCAACCAATTTAAGAGATTCCAAATCCACTAAACGAAAATTACTTGTTTTGCTCCCTTTCCTTGGGCCTCAGTTTCAGCTTTTCATTTTCATCAGTAAACTTTCTCGAACTAAACACAGAGAAGAACAAGCCATCTCCCAAATTCTCAGTAAACCGAATAATTGCAAATAATGTTCTTCAAAAGCTTAAGAAACATGACTTCAGAAAAGATTTCAAAATGTGCTGCTGAAGAAAACTAACTGATGGATTCGTTTCAAAAGTGCACAAGGTTTTAGTATCGAAAGAGCAATAGTCCATCATAGCTGTGTGGAAATGCATCTTACAGCACCACGAAGCAGTGCCACCTTTCAGCAACAAGGATGACACTGCAATGTGCACACTCTTCCCTGTCACAACACGGGAGCTCAGCAAAGGCAGCAACTTGGGGGTCCAGAGAGGCCGTGCCAGGCCTTGGCCACACGAAGTGCAACACACAGCGCCTTGGCCACACTGGAGTGCAACACACAGCGCCTTGGCAACACTGGAGTGCAACACACAGCGCATTGGCCACACTGGAGTGCAACACACAGCGCCTTGGCCACACTGGAGTGCAACACACAGCGCCTTGGCAACACTGGAGTGCAACACACAATGCCTTGGCCACACTGGAGTGCAACACACAGCGCATTGGCCACACTGGAGTGCAACACACAGCGCATTGGCCACATGGAGTGCAGCACACAGCGCATTGGCCACACTGGAGTGCAACACACAGTGACTTGGCCACACTGGAGTGCAACACACAGCGCCTTGGCAACACTGGAGTGCAACACACAGCGCCTTGGCCACATGGAGTGCAACACACAGCGCCTTGGCCACATGGAGTGCAACACACAGCGCCTTGGCAACACTGGAGTGCAACACACAGCGCCTTGGCCACATGGAGTGCAACACACAGCGCATTGGCCACATGGAGTGCAACACACAGCGCATTGGCCACACTGGAGTGCAACACACAGCGCCTTGGCCACACTGGAGTGCAACACACAGCGCATTGGCCACACTGGAGTGCAACACACAGCGCCTTGGCCGCACTGGAGTGCAACACACAGCGCCTTGGCCGCACTGGAGTGCAACACACAGCGCCTTGGCCACACTGGAGTGCAACACACAGCGCATTGGCCACATGGAGTGCAACACACAGCGCATTGGCCACACTGGAGTGCAACACAC